>PVLA01000035.1:5278-226751 GCA_004027455.1 Hydrochoerus hydrochaeris | reverse complement strand
GGCAAAGTATGATCATGAAAGGAAGAATCTCTTAAAAATAACAAGGAACAAGGAAGCAACAATACAAAGGCTAGAAGATGACAAGAGGATTTATAACTTAAGAATAAAATATGTGGATGAAGATGCAGCAACAAATACAAATGAAATACAAAGTCTATTCACAGAAATAATTAAGGAAAACTTCCCAAACATAGGTAATGGAAGTGAAGTTCAGATAAATGAGGCATATAGAACTCCAGCCAGCTACAACCCAAACAGATCTACACCCAGACATATAATAATCAGAATCCCAGAAATCCATCACAAGAACAGAATATTAAAAGTGGTCAGAGAAAAGAAACAGATTACCTATAAAGGAAAACTCATCAAAATCACAGCAGACTTCTCAATGCAAACCATCAAACCAAGTAGAGCTTGGAGTGAAATATTCCAAGTACTGAAAGAAAATAACCTCCAAACTAGAATGATGTATCCTGCAAAACTGTCTCTCAAAATTGATGGAGAGACAAGATATTACCATGACAAAGAGGGACTGGGGAAGTTTGTGACCACCAATCCAACCCTGCAAAGAATACTGAAGGACATTCTAGAGAGAGAGAAGAAAATCATCAGGGTTCCAGGAATAATGGCAGAAAGGCCTCAAACGAAGGGGCATACAATGGAATGAAGGAGAGAAGTAAACAAATAACAACAGCAAAATAGCATGGCAGAGATAAGTCAGAGAAGATTGGTTATATCACTGTTTTATCTTGACTGATTTTATTTAAATCTGGTATGCTTGAGAGTGTTTAGTCTGAGAGTAGGGGCAACTGCTCTGACAGGATTCAATAGGATACCCATTCTGGTTTGATTGTTAACTGCCTTTGAAGTCCTATAATGTCTCCAATGTTTAGGTTTTATTAATATTGTAAAGCAATGCTAACTTTATATTTGACGATATAGACAATTTTATTGAAAATAACAAGAGACATCATAGTGACTACTGTAGATTACCTAGTGTTTTTTTATGTTCTTTTCATTTTGTGTTTCTCTAGGAATTTGTATTGCTGACTTGTTTTGATTTGTTTCTCCCTCTAATTCAGAAGGTCTACATGTGTAGACCTTCTAAGTAGTTTATGAGAATGAATTATAGTTATTGTAAAGAAAAAAAAGGAAAAGAGTATTCTAAAGGATATAACTGCATGTATGTTTGAGTGTGTGGGATTAATATCCATTTTGCTAAAGCTTTAGATGGATGGATGAGCAAAACTGAGTGCAGTCTCACTTTTGGATGTCCGCTTTGTAGACTTTACTTTTGTAACTTGAACAACTGCATCTAAGAGGAATGTATGTAAGTATCAACTAGTGATTTTTTACTCCTTACTATTTTTGTTTTTTTGTTTTGTTTTGTTTTTGAGATTTTGTATTGTTTCTACACTCTTTCTGTTTCAAAATTTTTTCTTTAACTAAAAAAAATTTTTTTAGAAAGAGCAAGGAGGAAAAGAAAGTGCTCTAAAAGAAATAACTGTATGTATACTTAAGTGTGTAGGATTGATAACCATCTTACTAAGTTTTTGTTGGAATGATGAACAGAACTCTTTGCAGCCTCATCATTTGAGTGTCCACTTTTCATACTTTAATTTTGTAACTTGAACAACTATATCCAAGAAGACAATATGTAATGTATCAAACAGAGATTTCTTACTGTTTATTTTGTTTGTTGAAATTCTGTATTGTTTCTACCCTGTTTTCTGTTTTGCTTCACCCCTCTTTAAATCAAATTTAAAAAAAAAGATATCAACTGATAACAAATGTTGGTGAGGCTGCAGGGAAAAAGGAACACTGCTCCACTGTTGGTGGGAATGTAGAGTGGTTCAACCATTATGGAAATCCATATGGGGAATTCTCAGAAGACTAAGATTGGAATCCCCATTCAATGTAGCTGTCCCCCTCCTGGGTATTTTCCCCAAACAACTGAAAATTTCATATCACAGTGATATATGTGCACCCATGTTCATAGCCGCACATTTTGTGATAGCTAAATCCTGGAAACAACCAAGATGCCCATCAACTGCAGAGTGGATAAAAAAGATGTGGCATTTTTATGCAATGGAATATTACTCAGCTATAAAAAAGGATTACCTTGAAGCCTTCATAGGCAATTGGAGACAACTTGAGACTATCCTCATTAGTGAAATAAATAAGAATCATATTTATAAATATCATATTGTGTCTCTAGTGTAAAAAGTAAATAAGGACTACAAGAGTAATAAAACCAAAATGTGTAATTGCTATTGTAAAAGAGAGGAAAAGAAAGTGCTCTAAGGGATATAACTGCAGGTATGTTTGGGCGTGTAAAATAGATGACCATATCACTGAATCTTTGTTGGATCTTTGAGCAGAATTGTTTGTAGTCTGACTTTTTGAATACTTACTATGTACCCTTTAACTTTGTAACTTGAACAACTACATCCAGGATGACAGTATGTAATTTATAAATTACTGACTTCTTAATGGGGTTTTTTCTCATTCTCCTTTTTCTTTCTTTCTTTTAGAATTCTGTATTGTTGCTACCTTTTTTCTGTTTAAATAAAATTTTAAAAATGTATAATTGCTCTTGTAAAAATAGTGGAAATAGGAAGTGCTATAAAAGATATAGCTGCATGTATGTTTATATGTGTGGGACTGATGACCATATTTCTAGGTTCTTGTTGGATTGTTTAGCAGATCTGTTTGCACTCTCACTGCTTTAGTGTCCACTTGGTGTTCTTTAATCTTGTAACTTGCATAACTATTTCTAACAGAACAATATGTAATGTATCAACTAGTGATTTCTTACTGTTTATCTTCTTTACTTGAAATTCTGTAATATTTCTACCTTTTTCCTGTTTTTTTCTCTTTAAATAAAAAAAAACCTGGAATGTTAACAGTTTAAATTCACCAATTAAAAGTTCTTAATGGGCTCAATAGACAAAATTTGCAACAATATGTGGTCTTCAGGTGGCTCATTTTACTACTAAATATGCACACAGCGTGAAAGTGAAAGTTTGAAAAATGTTATTTAAAAAAATCTTTTATTTCCCTTTTTTTGCATTATTCTGTTTAAAATAAAAACAAGCAAACAAGCAAACAAACAAAAATAAATTTAAAACACATACATGTAAATGAAACAATTATGGATATAATTATAATCCCAGACTTTAATATATATGAAAAAGATCTCGTGATTAATACAGCATGTTATTGGCAGCAAATAGACTTGCAGATCAACAAAACAGCATTGAAGACATAGAAATAGCTCTAATCACACTCAGATCTTTTATTTTTGACAGAGACCAAATCCCTTTGCCTCAGAAGAATAGCATTTTTGGAAACTGGTGCTAGGAAAACTGGCTATCCATATGCCAATGTTGAACTTTGACATACAACTCTCAGGATATACAATTAATCTTCTGAAAAATAAAAAGAGGTAGAAATGTTGAAGAAATATTTGTAGGGAAAAACTTTCTGAATAAAAATCTCATTACAAAAAATGATAATACCAAGAATCAACAAATGATATTGCATCAAATGTAAAGGCTTCTTCACAACAAGGAAAACTTCTAACAGAGTGAAGGTCATGAACCAAATGACCAAAAATTTTGCCAGCTACTCCTTTGACAAAAGAGTAATATCCAAAATATATAAAGAACCCCCCAAAATTAGGCTCCCTACATTTAAAGACCAGATTTAAATGTTGACATCTGAAATAGACATTTCTGAAATGAAGAAATATATATGGGAAATAAATACATAAAACATTTTCAAAGTCTCTGTCCTTTGAAAAACTGTGAATTTAAATAGTACTGAGATTCCAACTCATTCCACAAACAGTGGCTACCATCAAGAAATTAACCAATGTCATTTGTTTGGATGCTGGTATGGAGAAAGAAACCATACTTCACTGATGGAGACGCTGTGAACCTATATAATCATTATAGGAATCATTGTGGAGGTTCTTAAAAAAACTAAAAGGAGAAATTCCATTTGACTCAGCTATTCCCTTTCTAAATATTTTCTTCCAAGTGTTGAAGATGTCGTACCTCAGTAATGTATGCATATTCGTGTTTATAGCAGTGGAATTCATAACACCTAAATCTTTGAAACAGCCTATAAGCTCATCAAGAGATTTAAAAATATGGTATTTATACACAAGGCTCCTCCTCAGGCTTTGGTGTCAGGGTAATACCAGCTTCCAGGAATGACCCTAGGACTACTGCTTCCTTTGAATTTCATTAATGAGTTTGACAAGTAGAGGCATTTTTTTCTTCTCTAAATTTCCTATTGAATTCAGCAATAAATTCCTCAGCACATCAATTTTTCTTTTTTGGTAATTTCTTAATTACATTTTCAATTACATTGGGTTATTTAGATTTTTTTATCTTCTTGATTCTGTTTGGGCAATTCATATGCATCTATGGATCTGGTTTCTTAAGTGTTTTTCATCTTATTAGAGTACCGGTTTTCAAAATAGATTCTGATGATCTTTTGGACTTTCATAGGATCACAATGGATTTTAACCTTCTCATTCGTAATTGCATGAATTTATGTCTTTATTACTCCTCTTATTGATAAAGTTGTCTAAAGGTTTATAAATTTTATTTAGCCTTTCAAAGAACCAACTCTTTGATTCAAAGGTTTTTGTATTGTTTTCTTCATCTCACTTGCATGCATTTTTTGCTCTGATTTCCTCTCTCATATAGGCATTGGGTTTGATTAATTCTCCCTTTTCTAGAAATTTGATGTTCAATATTAGATTATTTATTTTAGCTTGTTCTGTTTTCCTGATGTGAAAATTCACTACTGTCAATTTCTCTATTAGGAACAATTTCATTGTGTCTGATAAATTCTGGTAACTTCTATTAGCATTATCATTTACATGTATATAATGTTTAATTTCTTCTTTAATTTTCTATGAGACACATTGATTGCTCAGGAGGGTATTATTTAATTTCCAAGTATTTATGCAATTTTTGCTTCTCTTTTTTCTAATTTAATTGCATTATGTTCAAGTATTATGCATGTAATAATTTAAATTCCTTAGTATTTTTGTAAGCTTATTTTGTGTAATAGTATGTGGTCTAATTTGGAGAATGCCCCATGTGTAACTGAGAAAGATATATATTCTGATGTGTGGGAAACAGTCTTTAGACATCAACTGAGTCCATTTGTTCACAGGTTTGTTTTTGGATATTAACACAGTTATATGTCTTTGCTACTTTTTGTGTTGTCAATCTATTTATGAAATAGAGTATTGAGGTTCCCCATTATAACTGTGTTAGTACTTTTTTGATTATTCATACATCTGTTAGCATTTGTTTTAAATAGTTCTGTGTATTGGTATCTAGTACATATAATTTATGACTGTTATCACTTCTTGGAGTTTTCAATTCATGAGGGTGCAGTAACTCTCTATGTCTCTGAATCAGTCTTGGATTGAAATTTACATTGTCTGCAAATAGAATTACTATGACTTTTATTTTTCCATATCACATGGAGTACTTCATCCTTTAACTCTCAATGTATGAATTTCTTACAGAGTTAAGTGTGTTTCTTATATGCAATGTATTGGTTCTCACTTCCTGATCCATTCTGGCAGTCTATTTCTTTCAATTGTTGAAGTGAGACCATTTACATTGATGGTTATAATGGGTGTGTATTGCCTTACTCTATCCATATTGACTCCCTGTTATTGGTTTCCTGTCTCCCCTCAGCCTGATTTTTTTCCCCTTCTTGGTGACTTCTTTCTATTTGTGTTTTTGAAAATGTGACCATCGTTATCTATCTCTCAAATATTCTGCAGACCATTTGGAGAGCTGCTTTAGTGGTTATTAGACCTAGTTGTTAAAGTTACAAAACTAAAGCATACAAAGAGTACATTCAAACAGTGAGACTGCAAAGAAGTTCAATGATCCAGTAACAACTTAGCAACAACGTTTTCAATTTAACACACTTAAACATACATGCAGCCATATCCTCTAGAGCACTTTCTTTTCTTCTTTTTACTTTTTAAGTCCATTATCTGCTTAGTTATATCCTGTTTCAGGTTGCTCAGTAACTTACTGACTTGTTTTGTTGTTGTTATATACTTTTAATCACCTTATATAATTCTGTTGCCTTGTTTTTGAGTTTTTCCTCATCCATGATCCATGGATCAGCTTTGGTGGAGTTGGGAGATTTTTGGAGTTATTTTGTTACTTTGTTATCTATTTTTTTGAAGGTAGCAAAATACAGCAGAATAAGACAGAACAAACCCATGCAACCACACTGCAATAAAACTACCACAGAACCTCAGAGCAGGTCACCAGTACACAAGCAATGGGCTCAATAGTACAGCACATTTTGTTCACATTAGCTGTTCTTTCAATCAAATAGGGGGAAATGGAAGGAAATATTGAACTTTTAAAAACAGAATATTGAATAAAGCAGTACCATTAATCAAAACTGAGCAAAACAGTGATAAAAAAATTTGTCTTCAAAGAGATGGTAGAAGGAAATCCCCCTTATTTGCCACGCTGTATACATTCATCCTCCATAAAGATACTCAGACTGCTGGTGCCTACTTGCTAATGGGAGGTGGAGGATGGATCAAAGTCTGATTCATAGCTCGCCCACTGGCAGGGCCTTAGCTGCTTACAGGCTGGCCAGCAGGCCACCTTATCTCCCAGCGCCCAAAGTTCCAACATTATGCAGAGTTCAGGTATCACTGATAGTTCCTGCCCCAGTGCACCAGTGACTTGCTAGGCCCCCAGCTGCTTACCAGGGTGGCCAGTAGGCTGGCTGTTCTCCCAGTGCCCAAAGTTCCAACATGATGCAAAGCTTAGGAGTTGCTGATAGTTCTCACCTTGGTGTGCCATTGGTTTGCCAGGCCACCAGCTGCTCACCAGGGCGGCGAGTAGGCCGCCTGGTCTCTAGTGCCCAAAGTTCCAACATGATGCAGTGTTCAGGTATCACTGATAGTTCCCACCCCAGTCTATTAGACATCTTGTACACTCACATCAACCATGAAGAATTCCTTTTTCCTCACAGTTCTACCAGCATTTGCTATTGATTGACTCCTTGACATAGACATTCACTCTGGAGAGAAATGTAATCTCATTGTTTTTGTTTCCAGCTCTCAAAGGACCAGTGACGTTGTATACTTTTTCTTATATTTATTTGCCATGTTTGTCTCCCACAGAGACGTGTGTATTCACCCAAGACCCATATTTTTTATTATGTCTCTTTTATTTGTAGGGTTTTTTTTGTTAATTCTTTACATATTTTTGTTATGAGTCCTTTGCTTGAGAGACAGCTGTCAAAAATATACTCAATCTGTGGAATTTCATTTCACTCTGCTGGCGACTTCTTTTTGCTGTAGTAAGATTAGATGACCATTGAAATTCTTTCTAATATTTCCAATGTGACTTGGTTTTGTTCATAATCTCCGCCTATATCTATGTTTTCAATAGATTGACACAGTCTGTCTCACAGAAAATTATGTATTCTTGTTTTTCTATTGAGATATTTGATCCATTTTTATTTTAGTTTAGTACAGAGTGTGAGATGTGTCTGGTTTTAGTCTTTGATATGTGGAAAGTCAGTTTTTCTGGCAGATTTTATCAAAGAGGCAATATTTCTTCCTGTGAATCTGTTCAGCCTCTTTTTAAAAATTAAGCTTCTTGTTTAGAATTGTTTCTGCATTTTATAATCTGTTTCACTGACCTTCTGTTCTGTTTGTTTGCCAGGATATGCCATTTTCATCACAGTAGCTTTGTAGTATATTTTAATGTCAAGAACTATGTAGCTCCCTACCTTGACTTTGTTGCCTAGAATTATTTATGCTATTCCAGGTTGTTATATTTCCGAAAGAATTCTGATATGGTTTTCATCCATTCTATTAAGGATGCTATTGGTATGTTGATTGGGGTTGTATTTAATCTGTATAGCAATTTTGGGAGTATGACAATTTTCAATATGTTGTTTATTCCCTGAAGAGAACAAGGAATACCTTAACATTTTCTGATACTCTTTCCCTAAGAATTAATGCCAATACATATCAAACTCTTTAATCAAATTGAAAGGGAAATAATACTCCCCTAACTCATTCCTGGGGGCAAGTATTATCCTGATAACAAAAGCATAGAAAACCCAACTATAAAGAGAACCATTGGCCATTATCTCTAATGAACATAGATACAAACATACTCAATAAGATACTATCAAACAGAGTGTGGCAAACCATTAAGATAATTATTCACCATAACCAAGTGGGTTTCATCCCAGGATTGCAGAGGTAATTCAGCATACACAAATCAATAAGCATAGTACACCACATCAACAGAATCAAAGACAAAAATTATACGTTCATCTCAATAGATGCAGAAGGTGTTTTTGACAAAGTTCAATCCTCATTCATGATAAAATCCTATGGAGAATAGAAATAAATGGTATTTATTTCAATCTGATAAAAGCTTATGTATGGCAAACCCACAGGCAATATCACATTAAATGGAGAAAAAGTGAAACTTTTCACTCTAAAATCAGGAAAAAGACAAGGATGTTCACTAAAATAAGATTAGTTTATTTGATAAATTTTTGTGAATATTAATTTTACTTGTATTTATATACAGATTTTGTATCTTCCTAGTTTTCTGAATTACTTGGCACTCTGCCAAACTGGGAGAGAAATGACAGAGTCAAAATGAGAATGCTCTTTTTACCATTCTAATGTATGTTTTTTTTTCCTTTTCTTTTTAAGGTCTGTCTGTCTCACTCTTGAGTTTTAGAATTCTTAAAAATGTGGGGTTTTTTCCTGTGGATGGTTGCTAGCTGTACTTTCATTGTGGAGGAATGGAGCCATGAACCTATATAGTTTATGTCACTTCCTATGATGACCTATTTAATTTCACAAAACTCTAGAAAACTTTTTGTTGCTCCAATTTATGATAAATAACCTGAAGCTTACAGAGACTAAGTAATTTATCTAAGTGGCTCAAGTACAACAGTGTAGAACCTATTCTTTTTAAGGTTGTTTTTATTTTAAAGATAGTAAAATGTAAGAAAAGAAGACATAACAAAACCAATCAATACAATGCAGTGAAATTGGTACAGAACTTCAGAGCAGGATATTGGAATAACAACATCACCTACCATAGCATACCATGATATCTTCTCGGTACTTGTCCATTTAAGCAGGTATAGCAAAGTCAAACCAAAAACAAATTTCTATAAAATGAATCAAAACAGAATATTGAAAAGAGCAAAATAATTCATCATAAATAGTGAAAACAATATTGGACTTCAAAGACAAAATAGAATGAAATCCCCAATATTTGTTGTATTGCCTACTGTCATCCTTCCAAGAGATGCTCAGACAGCTGGCCTCAGGTCAGCATAATCAACCAAACAATACAAGTATTTAGTTGCTTTATGTACCTTAGTTGTTATCAACTAGGGTTGACTTCAAAACTATCCATTGCTAGTGGGAGAGAGGGGGACATGGGAAGTTTGATTCTCAGCCTGCATGCTGGTAGGGTTATGGGAGAGGCTGACTTTTCTCTTCTTGGTGCATCTGCAGCTCTCACTGCTTACCAGGAAGGCTGGCTCATTGCTTTTTTGGTTGGTCCTCAAGTCCCAGCATGGATGATGGAGACATTGACTTTTCTCTCTCTGGTGCCCTTGCAGCTCTCACTGCTTAACAGGATGGCTGGCTTGTTGCTTTCATGATTGGTCCTCCAAGTTCCAGCATGGTGGATTCTTGAGAAATGCTGACGTTTCTCTTGTTGGCATGCCATGGCTCGTGCCACTTACCACTAGAACCTATTATTTATTAATGGGGAAAAAACTCATGACCTCACACTTGCCTGGCAGGCTCTGTGCCCTGGAGCTATATTCCCAGCACCCTATTGCTTAATAGAGTTTTCCAAAATAGAGTAAATACAGCTCTGATTTACAGTAATATATGTCTGACTGTTTTGACAATTATGATAAACATTTCATTATTTGTACATATATCAAAACATGTAATCAGTTGATGTTGAGTGAATAGCTATATAATTATAAATTAGATTGAGTTAATTGACAATGCTGTAACTCCTCTTTACCTCTGTTAATGTCTAAGTGTTCTATTAATTATTGAAGCAATTCCAAACACCCAATAAAATATTGTGTCTTGTTTGCCTCCTATGTTTTGCAACATAGGAAATTATTTGCATACATTTGCAGGATTGTTATGCCTTCCCTGCTATTTGTTTATATCAGTATGAAAAATTCCTTGTCATTCTTACTTTTAAGTGTCCTATATCTGGCATGAATACAAATTTTTCATTACCATTCATCCTTTGACACGAATTTAGGCTGATTCTCTGTTTTAAATATTGTAAATAGTGTTACAAAAATATGGATATATGAGTATTTCTTCTGTAGCCTGACTCCATGTTCTTCAGACATGTACATATTGTGATGTTGCAGGATAACATGACTGTTCTATTTTCAGTTTTTTTCCTTATAGAGTTTGCATTAATTTATATTCTAATCAAGAGTGTATAGTTTGCTTTACTCTACATCTCCTCTAGCATTTACATTTTCTTATTATAAAGCTCACTCTGATTGCTCTCATAAAGAAATATGAAATCTTTTCACATTTTCTTGGTGGTTTCATCACTATGTACTTTAATTGGACAAGGGATTTTAATAGAGTTTTCCAATGACTGAAAGGAAGAAGGACTAATCAGACACAGAAGTGAATTGAGGGATATGGGTAAAGAAAAGAAGCATAAAATAGAGAAGATAGGAAGATTAACATAGTTAAACAAATGTAAATGAATGTATGAAATGTTACAGTGCAACATATTAATGTTCACAATTTGAATTAAAATTATATTAAAATATATTGAAAATCTAAAGTGTAATAAATGCCTTCTCAATTTCTGTTTAAATAATTAAGTGAACTATTTCAATTTATTTTTAATTCTGAATAAATCTATTTTTAGTTTTAATAGTATGTCAAATGAGAGCAGCAAAAAAATGATAAATATTACATGATTTTATTTATAAAATAAAAAAAAAACTTTTCATACTTATGTTGCTTATGGCCACTATAGTATACATTTTTATATATTTTAGTTCATAATATACCTATACATTTTTAAGTAAAGTGGATTTCTCATAGATACTATTTTGGACTTACATTTTTAGACATATGAAAGTAATATTTAAAACAGCATTGAGATTCCACCTTACTCTGGAAAGAATAGCTGCCATCAAGAAATCAACTGATAAGTGCTGTAGTGTCCACTTGATGAGCTTTAATTCTGTAACTTAAATAACTATTTCTAAAAGAACAATATGTAACTTATCAATGTGATTTCTTACTTTTTATCTTCTTTTCTTGAAATTCTGCAATATTTCTACCTTTTTCCTGTTTTTTCCCTTTAAATAAAAAAAGTAAAAAGAAGAAAAAAAAGTAATATTTTATATTTCTACATTAAACATTTACTGATTATTTTGAAGAGAACAAGAGACATTATGGTAGCCATCTGGTTTTGAAGCCAATAATGCTTTCATTACTCTCTTTTGATCAATTTTACACTATTTTGTTTTGTATGAACTCATTGTGTGTGAAGATATAGACAACCATTTAGAATAAAACAAGAGACATTATGGTAGCCACTGTAGATTTCCTGTTGTCTGCTTTAAAATCTGTGTCAATTACATTGTTTTCTTCTTGATCTGCTTTGTTCTGTTTTGTTCTGTTTTCTTTTAACAACTTTAAAATAAAAATAAAAACATTTAATTATTAGAAAAAAAGATTTAAAGTATTATCCTAAATATTGACATATGAAAAGTTAATGGATACATTTTTAATGTTATTAAAATATCATTTATTCCTTAATTATACTGAAAACAACCTGCCTTTAATAAGAAAAACAATAGATTTTTGGTAGTAACTGACTAGGCAAAGTTAAAATGTTTGCAGACATTCACAAGTTCTTGGGTCACTAAAGAAATTTTGAAAAAATAACAAAGTTGAGAAAAATATAACACATGATTTAACATCTAATATAATGCGATAATAATCAAGATAGTTACAAGGTTGAAAAGCAGCCTGATAAAAAATGAAGATTATAAATACAGAAAACATGGAAAAATATACATGCAGAAATTTTTTATTAAGCATTTTTTGATACAGATTCCTTGATATGTAACTTATTCCAGTCTTGCTAGTATTGAACTTGCTATTCAACTCAGCCTAGGTTCATACTCATGAACCTACCTCCTTTGCTTTCTGAGTGCTGTAATTACCAGCATGTATCATCACACTTGCTAACATTTTTGAAAAAGCTGAAAAAGAGAATCAGTGTAGAAATAACAATATTTTATGAAATAGCTCTGTAATCATTATATATTCATCTATGAAAACAAAAGTACTGAAACACTGGCCTCACATCTTATACAAAAGTGAACTAAAATTATTCTTACATAAACATGGGATAAAAGAGCTACAACATTTCTAGAAGAAAATTGACATGACAGGGTTTGGTAATGAAATTTTAGATGCAAAATCAAAAGCATGATACATAAAATAAAAATCAATAAGATGGTCCTTTATGAAATTCAATGCTTCTGTTCTACAAGTGGTAGTAATAAAAGGAAGGGAAAAACAATACATGAAGAAAAAGTAAGCTTTCAAAAATAAATGTCTTATAACCTATTTATGCCCAAATGTACCAAGAATTCTTAAACAATAGGACATTGAATAGCCCAGTTAAAAAATGAAGAATAAATATAAGTAGATAGCTCACAAAATAATTATAGATGGTTAACAAGTAAAGGAAAAGTTGATCAAAATCAATTTCCATGAGGGAAATGAAAATTATAATAACAATGAGATGTCATTGGATTTATTGGAATAAATAAAGTTCAATAACCTGAAAAACAGCAGGTTGTGGTGGTGATGTAGTGAACAAGGGTGGTATTTATTGCCCATAGATATTGGAGATGGTACAGCTACTTTGGTAGGGGTTTTTTATTTTCAAATAAAATTAAATACAGCGATTATGTTATGAAACAGCAATCACATGTCTAGCATTTACACAACTTATTAGAATGCTCTCATTCATACAAAAGTGAATATGTAAATTTTACTGGTAATATATTTGTAATTGCAGAAGATTGGAAGCAACCAAGATCATGTTTAACAAGGAAAAAAAAAGAAACCGTAGTACATTTATAAAAACACATACTATTTGCCTGGAAATAGGAAGAAACTATTGATTCACTTAGCTATTTGGTTAAACTTTCAACAAATTTTGCATTATATATTGTGGTATATAAAAAACTATATGTTTGAGAAATTTCATAGAATTTAAAGCACAATTCAATAACATTAGTAATATAAATTTTAAAATGATCTATCTGGCAATTTTAGGAATCCAAGAATAGAATCCATTTCTCATTTAAAAAGTCTGTTTTACAAATGCAATGATCTCATTGAAGGAGTTATGAGAAAGATAATGCACTTAGGAACTTTGGGGAAGCAGGGCTTTGACTGGAAAATATAACTATAAAGGGAAATCCTTTATAAATATCAAACTTTTTTAAGAAGTCATTTTTCACAAGAATATATATATATATATATTTCTAAGTTCATTTTTCTTCATAAGAAACATAAACTAATATATAATATATTGTATATTATATATACATATATCAGTGAAAGCAGAAACAAGATTATTTAATGATGAGACATTTAAGGGTATTTTTTTCCTTAAAATGGGTAAGTCTAAGAATAAGAGTGGCAATGAGTTTGAAATAGAAATAAAATTTGAATGAACGTTATAGTTAAAATGTGGGTTAGGTATTACAAAGCACTCTCTAGACCCATATCACAAAAATACCAGCAAGTCTGATATCCAACTTCTGTTTGTTAATTTTTAACTCTGACACTTTTGTTGACTACAACAAGGCATCCCCATGAAGATAATTAATGAAGCTTTAGAAAATTTTCATGCTTGGACAATGGTTTACTTTTCTTTTGTCATTCAGTGCAGTTATATGAATATGTTAGAAAGTCAGGTATTTTAATTCTACTAGGTGAATATTGCTTGATGACAGAAAATATGCCTATTTTAATTAACAATACCTCACACCACTGCACATGGAGTCTTGTCCAGTAAATATCTGCTAAGGAATAGCTTTAAATTTCAGTCAATTGTAAGAATATGTATGTACCTTGAGACCATTAAATTAAGTGAGATAAATCAGACATATGAGTTTAAATATCATGTTGTTTCTGTATATGAGAAAAACAAAAGTGTAAATAAAGAGCAAAATAAAAGATAGAAAATTGGAAGTAGAAAGATAGATCTCTCTCCAGGGTAAAGATGATCAAGAGAAGGAAGGAGAGGTGAGGGAGTAGACTGATAGAGGATAGAAAAAGAACTAAGGCATGTCATATAGCTATACCAACTACACACAGGAATATAAGTTATCTGTCCTGAAAATATATGCAAATGAAAGGGATCATAAATGGGAGGAAGTGGGAAGGAGACAAGGGAAAAAGAGTGCAAAAATGAATTAAAATAATATGAAAATGTACCAGCTTTTGATAAAGAGTGTAAACAATATGTTCTACAAATATGTACTAATGAAAATAAATTTTAAAATGACAAAAATATCACATCTGGGAAGAACTATTTTAAGTTTCAAAGTTTTTAAAGTAAGATAATGCAAAGGCTTAATATCAGTTTAAAATATACAAAAATCTTTGTTAAGCAAATACTTCCATAATGTTTAGCAACAATTCATATAAATCTGCCGGAAAATAAGTGCCTTATGTGTATTTGTGTTGGGGACTAGAAAAGGATACAAACAGAGAAGCATGACAGAAAAAAGCAAAGATAGAAAAATGTGTGTATCAAAATGAGACAGAAACAGAGAAAGCTAATGAGAAAAAAATAATGTACTCAGAAAAGAAACATATCACAGAATCAATCACAGAATATAAGATTCAGGAGAAAATACAGAAATCAGAGATTGAAAGTGTAAAAATATAAATAATAGAGGATGCACAAAAAGAGAAAATCATGGAGAGAAACAAAATCTGTGAAAAGAAACAAAGGGAAAGAGAAATGATTATGGATCATATCACAGAACGATAGACATATTTTAAACCATCTCTCTCACTAAATGTAAAAGCAAATAATTTCATGTTGAAGGAAATAACTATTACAAGTAGTAGGTAGAAAGGAAAAAAAGCACAGAATTTGATATTCCACCAAACTACTCATAGTTTTGTATGCCAAACTTGCCACCCAGTATGGTCTTACTGATCTCAAAAACAATCCCAGATCCACAACTGATAATGATGGATTAGATACTGACAAAAATCACTTCAGATGAAAAATTTTACTTCTGAATTGCTAAATAAGAAAGGAAAAGTCTATGCTGCAGGAAAACTGAAGAAGTTTCTTTTGTTTATTGGATTCTACTAGAGCACCACAGCTGAGTTTTAGTGTCACATTAACAGCGAAGGTCCATCAGGTCACCAAATTTCATAGGGAAAGCATTTTGTGTCTCTGACAGTAGGAATTATTGTCCCAAGAGTGTTGGATGAATAACAGTTGCATTCTTTTTCTTTGTCTTCTCATTGCTTTAGTCAACATGTAGTCATAATAATCCAGGATTTGTGGTGAAAAAACCAAGTTTGAACCCAGCTTGGGAAACTTAACTACCTAGTTAAATCTTGTTTCTGAAAAAAATCAATTAATTAATTTATTAATTAAGTGGCTGAGGATGTATCTCACAGTGATGGTTAAGGATACAATCTGTAGTACAAAAAAACACATACCAGAGTGGGGGGGGAAACTAAATTTTGTTTCTATCCAGAATAACAAGAAAAGGGAACCCAAGAAACCAGAAAGTAATTAAATAATCATGGGGATGAGATAAATTATATAATACCATAGAATGGTCTCTGAATATGAAGGACATATGTACTGATATAGTCTCTACAGTATACCGAGGGTATTGAAAAATGATTTCCAAGGTAAATTCTAAACAAGGATATGACATAGCCATTTGATTATACACATGCATGGTAGATTCCAATAACATTACAAGGTGTCTGAGTACCATAAACCTGAAAGTTGATTTATGGACAACAAAAGACATGTAGGAACTCATGCCTTAAAATATACTAAGTTCATTTTGTACTAAAATAAAACAAAAAAATCTACATTTTATTTTGACAGATCCTAGAGTGTCTTATTTACTAGATACATGCAAAGAGAGCAATAGAAGTTGTGAAAATTCTAATGAAATTTAAAACACAGCTCAGAAAAGGTGACCTAACCTGAATGAACTCATAGGCTTGTTTTCCTCCAATACTGAGGAATCAACCTAGAGCCTTAAAACTGAGAAACATCCCAAGCCATAATTGCTTCTTAAATAAAACAAAACAAAAAGAAAGCAACCCCTTTATCATTTGAAGATTTGGAGTATCATAATATAATGTCAAAAGGTACCATAAGTAATACAATATTACTTTCCATATAAGGAATTAAGAAGCAAAAACTTCCACCAGAGCTAGTACTCAAAAGATATAGATACAAAAATGCCACAAATTTAAAAAGAGTCCATTAATGTCTTTAAAGCAGTTTCAGTATTATCATGTTTGAAAGTGTAGAAGCTAGCTTTCTTCAAACAAATGGAAATACACAGGATCTCTTTCCAGAAATGAAAGACATAAAAAGGCACTCAAAAGTTTGGCAAGTATATGTATGCAAGAAAAATATACAGAAAAGATATGTATAGGAAAGGAAGAAAGTGAAGTTGTCATTATTCGTAGAAAAACATAGAAGACATAATGAATACACCAACATATTTTATACTTGAAAAAAAAACAAATTAAAAATTGTAGCAAGCAGTATACAAAACCAATACAGGGCCAATATCAAAATCTTGCCTGTACAGTAATAATGAACCCACTGGAAAACAAATTGGGAAAAATACAGCACCAAGACAATTAAATACTTAGAAAATAACCTAAGGAAGTGAATTACCTTAAAATGTAAGCTATGGTACTGTAAAAAAGGAATTTTAAGATATTCCCTGTTCTGGGAAAGGCAAAAATAATATAATCAAAATGGCCATAATTCGAAAATTGACATACAGATTTAACACTGAGGATTTATGTGCAGAATCTCATTTAAACATCCAACAGCATTCTTCACAGAAATGAAGAAAGTAATCCTAAAATTCATATCGAACCAAAAAGACACAGAAATATAAAAGAAATCCTGGGCACCAAGAGCAAAAGGGAGACATCATGTTCTCAGAGATGAAGTTGCATTATAAAGCCACTGTGATAAAAAAAAAGGCATGGCAGTGGCACAAAACACAAAACAGATAAATCTTGAAGACATAGGTATAGGCAAAGACTTTCTGAACAATACCCTCATTGCACAATAAATAATATCAATAATCAACATTTTGATCTTATCAAATTAGAAACTATCTGTACAGCAAAGAAAACCACTAATAGAATGAAGAGAAAAACCTACAGAATGTGGAAAAATTTTCATCTACTTAGACAAAATATTAATATATAGAATATATAAAAATTTCCAAAACATTAGAAAACTCAAATTTAAAGATTCAGTTAAAAATGTGCATCTAAACTGAATAGATACTTCTCTGAAGAAGAAATAAAACTGTCAATAAATTCATTAAAAAATTCAACATCTTACTATTTGAGAAATGAAAATTAAACACCACTGAATTTCCATCTCACTCTAAAAACGCGTGGCTACGATCAAGAAATAAACTAATGGGGCTGGGGATTTAGCTCAGTGGCTTAAGTGCCTACCTAGCAAGCATGAGATGGTGAGTTCAATCCCCAGTACCAAAAAAAGAGGAAGAAAGAAAGAAAGAGAAAGAAAGAAAGAAAGAAAGAAAGAAAGAAAGAAAGAAAGATAGAAAGATAGAAAGAGAGATAGATAAAGGGAAAGAAAGGAGCTAATATCAAATGTTGGCAAAGGCTGTGGGTAGAAAGGAATCCTTCTCTTTGGCAGAGTTGTAAACTGATATAAACACTATGAAAATCAGTATGGAGATTTCCCAAAAATGGAAGTAGAAATTCCATTTGGCTCAGCTATTCCCATTCTAGATATCTTCTCAAATGTATTAGAAACATCATACCACAGTAACATATACATGCCTAGGTTTGTAGCAATTCATAGTAGCTAATTGGAACAGCATGTATGTCCACCAACAGATGAATGGATTAAAGAATTTATATATAATGAAATACTGCTTTGCCAAAAAAGGATGAAATTTAGTTTTTTGTAAGAAAATGAATTCAACTTGACACTACAATATTAAATGAAATGACTCAGACACACAACCTTAATGGTCACATGGTTTCTCTTATATAAAAAGCTCAACATATAAAAGAAAATAAAAGACAGATAATAGGAAAAAATAGAAAAAAACTGTATTGTGTTCCAGGGCAGACAATGTATCTAAAAAAAAGTGTACCTCAATTTAATATAGTTGTCTTAAATATGTTATATGTACTTTGGCTTATTAGTCTGGTTCTCAAACTTTATACATAGTAATTAAATTTATAAATTCTTATAATTAAATCTTACACAAAAAATAAGGGGGGTGGAGAGAGTGCAGAAAAAGAAGGGATTTTAAATTTGTTATATGTAGGTAACAACCCCTTTTAGTGAATGTAAATATTATGTACTGCAAGCTTGTGTTAAGAAAAGTGAAAAAAATGAATCACTGATGTAAATGTTAATACACAAAGATGTAAGCTAATGGAACTCTAAATATGTAAAAGCCATAGATATAGGCAAACACTTTCTGAACAGAATCTCAGTTTCACAGGAAATTGTTCTGAGAATCAAAACACAAAGTCATATCCAAATTCTGCACACACAAAAAGAAATAGAAAACAGTGAAAAGGCAAACAACAGAATGAGAAAAAAAATTATGGCCATTCTTCAGAGGATTTATGTTCGGAATATGTAAAGAACACAAAAAGCATGCCTTTCCCTAGACAAAAAAAAAAATTGAGCAAGTAAAATGAATAGACACTACACAGAAGTACAAAAGGCAATAAATACATGAAGAAATGCTCGATCTCACTTGATGTTAAGAAATAGAAATTAAATCAACCTTGAGATTTTGTCTTACCACAGCAAAAGTAGTCATTTTCAATAAATCAATTAAAAACACTGGAAGGCCTGAGTTGAAAAAGGAATGCTTCTACACCCTGGTAGGAATATATTCTATTAAAAGCATAATGAAAACCATCATGGAGATTTATCAGAAACCAGAAACTAGGAATTTGATTTGAGCCAGGTATTCCCTCTTCTTGATATTTTCCCAAAGAGTTAAAGTCATCATATTATAGTGATACATGCATGCTTGTATTTTTATCTTCACAATTCATAATCACTAAATAATATAAGTAGCTTTTATATCCACCAACAGATGCATGGATAAATACAATATATTTACATTCCATGAAGTACACTGTGCAATAAACAAAGAAAAACTTGAGTCATTTGTTGTCAAATGGATGCACTCTGAGTCCACAATGTTAAGCTAAACAAATCAGACACACAAGCTTAAATATCACATGGATGCTCTTACATAGGAAACCCAAAATCTAAAGAGTGAAACAGAGACCACTGGGAGGAACTCACTTAAGAAAAATGGCCTGATATCAATCTGGACAACGGGGGCAGCATAGATCAAGTGAAAAAACGGGACCAAGAACTCTCCAGAGCAGGAAGAGAAGGGTAATGTCACAGCCTAAATTTAAGGGCAAGGTGAACAAGAAACCAAGCAGGAACAAGAGTCGCCAGGCATGGACGAAAATATCTCCCAGGGTATTCCCACTAGTGCTAGTGACTCAACGAAATGGAAGAGGCAGGGGGTTTGGCCTGTGGCACTAACAGGATGACAAACTCCAGCAAGGGGCCCTAGAGCAGGAGTGCGTCCCAGGGACCCTGTGGAAGTTTAGCCTCATCCATGCTGCTCTGGTTAAACCAGGCCAACAGGGACAGCAAGGAAAAAACTGCCAATGTGGGCCTGAAGAGGTCCACCTGAGGCCATGGATGCCCAGCCCCATGGAAGATGATCCAACAGTTCCATGGCTGCAGAGGCCCCAAACCTCAGTGTCATCTGAGAGATCACCCACAGCCTGTGCACCGCAATTGAGCAACTGAGGTAGCCCCAAAATTGTACAGTAACACTTTCCAGTGATGGTAGCAATAAAACCTACCTCCATGAACCTGAAAAAAAAAGAATGAAATAAAATATAGATGATAAGAAGTAAGAGAAAGATATTTATTGAACATTAGAAGAATCTAAGAGTAGAAGAGTGGGGAAGCAAAGGAAGGATATGGGATAAAAATGAAATTAAGAGCCAAGTGTGGTGGTGCACATCTGCTATCCCAGCACTGGAGAGGCTGAGGCAGGAGGATAGTTGTGAATTTGAGACTAGACAGGGCTACAATGTGAGCACAAGATCAGCCTGAAATGCATAGTGAGATCCCATCTCAAAAAGACAAAAAAAAGAGATGGAATTAAGATGTGTTATACACATATACCAACTACACACAAGATTTGCAAACATTTACAAGAAAATAAATGGATTAAACAAATTTGTAGATAAGGAGAAGGAAGGGAAAGGGTATGAAAAAAGGAATTAAGTTGTATTACATGCAAATTCCAACTACCCACAGACAATAAAAACAATATATGCTAAAGCCATGTACTAATAACAATCAAATGAAAAATTTTAAGAAATAAAATAAGTAAATATAAATGTTATTATATTGAATCAATAATAGAATGCAAATGACAGAGGATTCAGTGTGAATAAAGAGAGATAAGAAATACCCAGTTTAAAAAATAGCAAAAAATGACAAATGAAGACCTGTATAACAAAAACATTAATATTCAAATATTATCAATATATTGATTAAATGTATATACTCTGAATATAAAGACAGACTTTGATGAAGTGATTTTTTTACAATACTAAAATATAAAGTGTAGAGGAAACCTATCTTGCTGCCAGGTGTAGTGGTGTGCTCCTAAAATTCCAGCACTCTAGTTGGCACATGAAACAGAAATAAAATATAAGCCCTGAGAAATTTGGCAAAACCCCATATCAAATAAAAGCAACGTCTGGCTAGGGATGTGTGCAGGTCAGCGGGAAGATCACAGGTCAGTATGCAAGAAAGGAAAAAGGAAGAAAGAGAGAGAGAGGGAGAGAGAGAGAGGGGAGGGAGGGGATATACAGTCAGATGTGTATTAAAAATTGAATTATGAGTAAAATCTTTCCCAAATGATATTTTTATCATGTTTAAATGATTTGACTTACAAATTCTACTAAACATTGAATTGAGAAATAGTGGTGATTCTATACAATCTTTTCAAATATCAACAAAGAGGAAATATTTTTATAATTCATTTCATGATGCCTTTATTAAACAGAGCAAAGCTAACTAACTCATAAGTAAAGATACTAATGGATCAACATGTCTCATGAATATATATTTAGAAATGCACAACAAAATATAATCAAACATAATATAGAATATTTACAGAAAATAATACAAAATCTGAGGTTTCCACTGGAAATACAATTATGATTTAATATTAAAAATCAATTTAATCACTATATTAATCAATGAAACACAATAGAAGGTATATCAATTAGCTAACAGAAAAATGTCCAATTCATTATTGGCAAGATAAGGATACAATTCACTGGAGAAAGAATAATGTTTTCAAGAAGTAAGTTAGAACAATTAGATACCCATAAATAAGTGAAATTTGGCTTTAATAACTCTCATCTAAAAGTTAAATCCAGTCAACATAGATCTAATAATGTCTCAATTTAAAAAATGAAATTTTGTAAAAAACATGAAGAACATATTTGTATGTTAAACAGTGGGTCTTTATATGTATTTTTATATGCGAAACAATAGATGATATATTGAAACCAAGAATTCTAAATATTCCTTCACAATATGTTTTATAGGCTAGAACTTTTAGGTGCCTCAGTATCTACTATTGATAGCTTGGCTATAATATCTCTTCTTATTGGAACAAAAGCTAGTGGAGTTAAAATTGGTCAATGCTGCACTAAAACCTTAAATATTGAATTATAGGATGTTCTGACTTTTGAAAAGTATAGATTTATAGGTAGGAGGGGAAATATACCTAATTCTAGTCTTTGATTAGACAAATGTAAACAAAGAGGTTTTAGGTAATTGTCTTGTGAATTCTTTTACATAGCCACTATTACCTATATAACTACATACATAATATACTTTTATATCCCATGATTTAATATATCTTTTGAGATGTTTTCATGTGATAGTAATGTTAGCAAAGCTGCTAAATATGTGTATTTACTTGTAACTTCAGATTATAGAAGGACTCCATAAATGGTTTCAGTATATCATCTAGTCTTATTTAGGAAGTGGTAAATTTTAGATTATTTGAAATATTTATAAGGAGATGTGACTTAAAAGCTAGCTGAGCTTTTTATTTTTATTACTTTTTTATGTATTCCATCTAGATAACTCCATGATTAAACTCTGTTAGTTCATCAAAAAGAACAGTTTGTGCTGTTATTGTTTGTTTTAACATTTTTATTACTAGATCTTGTAACCTGAACAACTAATTATAAGATAACCATATGCAATATATTAACTAGTGTTAATTTCCTAACTTTAAAAATATTCTTCACCATTTCTATCATTTTTTCTGTTTTGCTTTTTGAAATAAGAAAAAAACTAGCTTTGTTTCTATCTGAGTATAGAACTCCTTAGATTATCTAACTTCAATGCTCAACAATATCATCAATATATTTAAAAGAGTGATGAGAAATATTCTTACAACTAGGCCAAAGTACAGCATCTTTTCATACTTCCTAGATGAGTTGAATAGTAAATATATCTTTGATTCAAATTTAACAATCTAAAATAGTCACTGATGGTGATTTATTTTCTAATAATTTTCTTTTAAATTGCAGTGATTCTCAGTTACACAACACAGGTTTTTAACTACAATTAGTATCTAGCTTGACTTGCTGTTATGGATTAAAAACTGGTGGTCAACTCAACACCAGCTGGATTACAACAGCCTGGTGCTGAGCATAGCTGTTTCACCTGAGGAAAGTCACCAGTTTAAATGGAGACATGGAGAAGGAGAAGCTCTCACGTTAGTGTGTTAAAGTGTTGAAGCATTGTTAAAGCCTTGAAGCATTGTGGGTTCTCTTACATGTTGCTATTTGAGCCATTAGGTTCTTCTGTAGAAGCTCTGGTCCTTATATCAAGCATTGCTTCCTGGCTCCAGAGAGGAAGACATATGCTGTTTGGTCTCCAGGATGAACTCATCATGCTGGCTTCCTGGCATGTACTCTGCTGTGCTTATCTTTGGAGGAGCTCAGGGCCTCTGTGTCACTGAGGATGGTTGTGGTGCTTTTCAGGACAGCACTGATCTTTATTGTGAGTATGACTTCTCATCTCCAGTGCAGAACCCTCAACCGACTAGCACAGCTCCTTCACCCTGCTGGCATAGACTTCCTAGTTTCCACTGCTGACCTTTGGCCTTCTCAGCATGGATCTGTTAAAGAGACTGGCATGAGTCCTCATTGTGGGCTCTAGACCTCCAGCTGGAGTAGTGGGAGGCACTGTCATGAGCTCTGGGGCTTTATCTGGACTCATATGGGACATTGCTGTGGGATTCAGGCTTTTGGCTACATATTCTATGACTTTAGCATTGTGGATAGATTTCCCACATTTTCTTGTATTAACCCTGGGTGACCATCATAAAAATAATATTATAAACTTCAAGTCCTGACTCTAATTCTTCTCCACAAAACCCCTGACTACAACACTTGCTTTAATAAGGTTGGAAGGCAAATTTGGAGAAGAAAATATATGAGCATATTCTGAGCAAAATGGCCAAGATTACACTCTTATGGGTTTATTATGATTTATTTTCTTTTTATTTAAAGAAAGAAAAAATACAAAAAAGGTAGAAATAATACAGGATTCAAAAAATAAAAAAATTAAAACTAAGAAATTGCTAGTTGATACATTGTATATTATCATCTTAGAAGTAGTTGTTCAAGTTACAAAATCAAAGCATACAAAGTGGATAGACACTCAAACACTGACAGTGCTAAGCATTCTGTTCAACAATCCAACAAAAATTTAGTAATATGGTCATATATCTTACACACTTATATATACAGTTTTATCTTTTAAAGAACTTTCCTTTCCTTTCATTTTTACAATATCTATTATACATTTTGAATCTTATCACTCTTTCAGTTTTTATAATTTTTACACTAGAGAAAAAATCTGATATTTATTATGTGAGTCTTGTTTATTTTAATTATCATAGTCTCAAGTTGCCTTCATTTATCTATAAAGTCTCAAGAGCATACCTTTTATAGATGAGTAATATTCCATTGTATAAAATTACCACATCATTTTCACCTACTCTGTGGTTGATGGTCATTTTGGTTTTCAAAGATTTTGCTATCAGAAATTGTGCTGCTATGTACATGGGTGCACATATATCTCTGTGACATGACATTTTCAATTTTTCTGGGAAAATACCCAGGAGGGGAATAGCTGGATTGAATGGAACTTCAAAACCTACTTTGTTGAGGAATCTCCATACTGATTTCCACAGTGGCTGTACCAGGCTTTACACTCCCAACAGTGGGGAAGTGTTCCTTTTCCCCTGCAGCATCTCCGACATTTGTTATAAGTTGATTTCTTGATGGCAGCCATTTTTTCCAGGGTGAGATGAAATCTCAGTGTTATTTTAATTTGCGTTTGTGACATGACCAGTGATGCTGAGCATTTCTTCGTGTATTTATTTGCCATTTGTATATTTTTCATCTGAGAAATGCATGTTCATCTCAGATACCCATCTTTGGAGAGGGTTGCTGAATTTCGGGGATTTAATGTTTTTCCACTGTTTTTATATTCTGAATATAAGCCCTGTGTTTGAGAGATTATTGGCTAAAATTCTTTCCATTCTGTGGGTTTTATTTTAACTTTGTTGGTGATTTTTATAAGTGCAAAAACTTTTTAATAAGATGAGATCTCAGTTGTTGATACTTAGAATTGTGTCCCATGCAGTTTGCATTTAGTTCATGCATTCTCTGCCTACCCCTATGTTTCTAAGATTTTTAACTGCATTGTGTACCAGTAGATTTAGTTGTTATGTATTAATATTTAGATCCTTGATCCATTTTGACTTTAGTTTAGTGCATGGTGATAGATATGGCTCTAGTTTTAATCTTTGGCATATGGAGAGCCAATTTTTCCTATACCATTTATTAAAGAGGCTATCTTTTTTCCAGTGAACATGTTTAGTCCCTTTGTCAAATATAAGATAGTTGCGTGTGTTTGTGGTTGTGTTTGCATCTTCTAATCTGTTCCATTAAACCTCAGGTCTATTTCTTTGACAGTATCATGCTGATTTTATCACTGTGGCTTTATATATATTTTCAAGTCAGGAATTGAGATGCCTCCTGTCTTTACTTTGTTACCCATAATTGCCTTTGATAGTCTAGGTTTCTTCTGTTTCTAAAGGAATTTCAGGAATATTTTCTCTAGATCTGGAAGGTATGTTAATGGTATTCTGATTGGGATTGCATTAAATCTGTGTTAGAGTTTTGGACATATGGCCATTTTAACAATGTTGGTTCTTTCTAAACAAGAGCAAGGAATATTTTTCCATTTTTATTATCCTCTTCAAACTTCTTTTGTAGAGTAGTATAATTTTCAGCATATAGGTCATTTACATTCTTGGTTAGGTTGATTCCTAAATATCTCATTTTTTAGATGCTATTGTGAAAGGCAGTATTTCCATAATTTCTCTCTCAGTGAAGTT
Organism: Hydrochoerus hydrochaeris; assembly: GCA_004027455.1. Lineage (NCBI taxonomy): Eukaryota > Metazoa > Chordata > Mammalia > Rodentia > Hydrochaeridae > Hydrochoerus > Hydrochoerus hydrochaeris. The sequence goes on along the minus strand of PVLA01000035.1, from coordinate 200,795 downwards.
TTTCTTCATGTACAGGAATGCTATTGATTTTTGAGTGTTGAATTTATTTCCAGCTGCACTGCTGAACTTGTTTATCTACTAGTCTTTTTATGGAGTTTTTTTGGGGGGTCTTCTACTTTAAGCATCATATCATCTGCAAAAATGATAATTTAACTTCTTTTTCTTCCTTTATTCCTTTTATTTATTTCTCTTGTTTGATTGCTATGGCCAATATTTCCAGAACTATATTGTATAGGAATGGTAATAGTAGACATCCTTGTCTTGTTTCTGATTTTAGAGTGAAAGCTTTCAGTTTTTGAATGTTTAGTACAATGTTGGCTGTTGGTATGTCATAAATGGCCTTTATGAGATTGAGGTAGATACCATCTATTCCGAGTTTCTGTAGGTCTTTTATCATGAACAGGTGTTAGACTTTATCAAAAGCTTTTTCTGAATCTATTGAGATGATCATATAATTTTTATTTATGGCTCTGTTGCTGTGATCTATTGCATTTACTAATTTGCATATGTTAAAGCACTCCTTACATTCCTGGAATAAATCCCACTTGGTTGTGATGTATAGTCTTCTTTATGATTTGCTGCATTCCATTTGCCAATATTTTATTAAGAATCTTTGCATCAATGTTCATTAGTGTGATTGGCCTATAGTTCTCCTTTTTGGTTGAGTCTTTCTCTGATTTGGGTATAAGAGTAATACTTGCATCCAAGAATGAGTTAGGGAGGACTACTTCTCTTTAAATTTCATTGAAAAATTTAAGGAGTATTGGGATTAAATTTTCTCTAAATTTCTTATAGCATTCAGCCATGAATCCATCAGGACCTGAGCTTTAGTTTGGGGAAGTTTTTAATCACATTTTCAATTTTTCTAGCTGATATTGGACTGTTCAAAATTGTTATATTTTCTCGATTGAGCTTTGGTAGTTCACAAGTTTCTAGAAATCTTTCCATTTCCTCTGTGTTTTCCACCTTATGTGAATAACAGTTATCAAAGTAGGTATTCATGATCTTTTAAATTTCCATGGGATCTATATTAATGTCTCTTTTTTCAGTCCTTATTTCATGAATTTGAAGTTTTTCTTTCTTTTTCTTGATAAGGTTGGCTAGAGGTTTGTCAGTTTTGTTTATTCTCTCAGAAAACCAGCTCTTTGATTCATTAATTCTTTGTTTTGTCTTTTTGGTTTCAACTGCATTAATTTCTGTTCTTATGTTTACAATTTTCTTTCTTCTATGAGCTTTTGGTTTGACTTGCTCTTCCTCTTCTAGAAGCTTGAGATGTAGAATTAGATTGCTTATTTGTGCTCGGTCTGTTTTCTTGATGTGACAATTTATTGGTATATATTTCCTTCTTATGACTGTTTTCATTGCATCCTACAGCTTACAGTATCTACATTTTCATTGAATTGTTGGTATTGTTTCATTCCTTTAATTTCACCTGTTAGCCATTGGTTTTTCAGAAGACTGTTATTTAATTTTCATGTATTTATGCATGTTTTGCAATTTCTTATGCCATTGATTCCCTATTTTAGTGCACTATGATAATTTAGTATTCATGGGTTAAGTTCAATTCCTTTGAACTTACTTAAGAATGTTTTGTTGGATAATATATGTTCTATTTAGAAAAAGTCCCATGTGCAGCTGAGAAAAATGTATATTCTGATGTGGTTGGTTGGAACACTCTGTAAACATCCACTAAGTCCATTTGCTCACTGGTATGATTCAGTTCTCTTATTTCTTTGCTGATATTTTGTCTAGTTGATCTATCTCTCTGTGACAGTGGGTGTTAAGGTTCCCTATTACAATTGTGTTCTTGTGTTTTTGGTTTTTAACATCCATTAGTATTTGTCTTACATAGTTGGGTGCTCCTGTATTTGGTGCATATATATTTATATTTATTAGTTCTTCCTCTTGAAGCTTTGCACTAACAAGTATTTAGTTGCCTTCTTTATAGATTTTAATCATTTTAGGTTTGAAATTCACTTTGTCTGCAAATAGAATAGCTACCGCTGCTTATTTCTGGGTTCCTGTTGCATGGAATACTGTTTTCCATCCTTTGACTTTAAATCTAGGGGTTTCCTTTTGAGTCAGATGGGTTTCTTCTATACAGTATATTGCAGGATCCTGTCCCTTGATCCATTCTTTCAACCTGTTTATTTTGATAGGTGAATTGAGGCCATTTACATTGATGGATAGAACTGATATGTACTGGCTCAACTTTGTCATGTTATGTTTCTGCTTTTTGTTTTCTACTTTTCCTCCTTGTTTAGTTTCTTGCCCTGCCTGGTGGTTTATTTCTGTGGTTGTTCCAGAGAATGTGGTCATTTTTATCTCTATCTAGCATGTCTTTCAGCACTCTTTCTAAGGTTAGTTTTGTGGACATGAATTTCTTCAGTTTTTTTTTTATCATGGAAGTATCTTGTTTATTCATTATATTTGAAAGACAGTTTAGTTGCATACATCAATCTGGGAATAAATATGTTTTCTTTTATGGCTTGAAATGCTTCAAGCTCATTTTAACTTGCACATTTACACTGAAGATATCGCTGATATTCTAATGGACATTTTTTGATAGGTGAGTTTTGTCTTTTCTCAAACAGCTTCTAGTATTCAACTTTTATGCTGTATGTCTGGGATCTTAATTATTATATCTGGGTGTAGATTATTATGGTTGTGACTGTTTGACATTCAATATGCCTCACTTATCTACATGTAATATTTTTCCCCATGTTTGGGAAATTTTCTATCACTTCTGTGAATACTTTACCAATCTCATTCTCATTGACTCTTATGTCTTCCTTGATGCCTTTTAGTTTTATATTGTTTCTCTCAGTATCATCTTAAAGTTGCTGGATTGTCATTGCATGCTGCTTTGTTGTTTTTAAAAGTTCTACCCTTTCATGTCACTGTCTGGGATCCTGTACTCAAGGTCCAAAATTCTATTCTTACTTCATATAAATGATTTTACCAGCTTTCAATAGAATTTTTTGTTTCTTGGGTATCTATTTGAATTTGTTTCATGGATTCTGCTTGTTTTCTGTACTGTTCATTCAAATATTTCAATTAATTCCCCATGTGCCTGTATGTTTTTATCTATTTCTTCTCTAGCTATGCTGAGTGACTGGGTCCTGTTGGGAGAGTTCTGCATTCTTCCTTTTGGGTTGAGTAGCCTAAGAGTATTGATGTAAGTCCACCTTTAGTTCTTGCTGTTGCTATGTCTTCAGGTAATTACAGATCACCAGATCTCCCTGTCTATTGTGTTTGTCTCAGCTGAAACCATACTGTGTCACTGGGTGTCTCATAACCCTTTTAATTTTCTCCATGTTGGGGGAACTCTTATTGGCACACTCCTCAACCTACCTGATGGTCTCTGTGTGGAGGAGCCTCCTACACTCTTGCCAAGCTATCCAATTTTATACAGCTGGAGAGAGCTTCATCACCACTCCAATTTACCCTCTAAAGACCTCTGTTTTAGAAGCACACTCACCACACTGACTGGATCCTGCTGAGGTCATCTTTTTGGGTCAGGGTTTACTGAAACTTCCATCAACTCAGCAGGATTAATCTACTGCATTTCAAGGTTCTGGAAAGGGGAGTGGGAGCCAAACATCATCAGTAGTACTTGGTCCAGGAGATGGGAAGGGTCACCGAGTGCATTGGACCTGTGGCACAGTAGGCCAGGCAAGTAGGAAAAGCATACTGGCAAGGTCCAAGGTCAGTGCAGTGGGCTGGGCTGGCTGGTTGCACTTATTATGATTTAGATCTAAAATAACCCCCAATAGTATAACATTTGGAGGCAGACACTGGATGTAAAGTGTATGCCTCAGACAAAATGATTTATATGGTAAATTATCATTCCTGGTAGCTAATCTTTTTGTCATTCTCCTGAACACAATGCAGTGAGTGGCATTCCTATGGCTTGGTGTCTGTTGACCATGGACAAAGTCAAATAAATCTTCAAGCCAAAATAATTTCTCCTCCTTGAATTTTCAGGTGTCAGGTACTGTGTTCAATTTACAAGAATTGGACTAATAGATTCAACCAAGGGAGCCAGGTCTGCACCGTGAGGGGAGCCAGGCCTGTGCTGAGAGGTGAGTTCAAGCTCACCAGCACTGGCCCAGGGAGAGTTTGAGACCATCGCTCCTGGTGGTTGGGTGCCCACTCAGCCCACTTGGACATTGGAATATGCTCCAGAGGTTTCAATGGCTTGAGTGGACCATGCCCCGTAACCTTCATTCAACCAGGGGAGCCAGGCCTATGCCATGAGGGAAGCCAGGCCCATGCTGTGAGATGAGTTCCAGCTCATTGGCTCTGGCATGTGGAGACTTTGGGATGATTGCTACCAGTTGTTGGGTGCCCACCCAGCTCCCTCAGACACTGGACTAGACTCAAAAGGTTTCATGGACTTGAGGCAACCAAAAAAAGTGACATTCATTCAACCAGGGGAGCTAGGCCTGTTCCTCAAGAGGAGCCAGGCCCATGCTGTGAGGGGACCCAAGGCTGTGTGAATCTCAGGAGCTTAGGGCAAGGAGGTGATTTCCAGCACAACTAGGGAAAGCTTTGGAAAAACACTGGAAACACAGAAATATAGGAATATGACAAGATCAAAGACCAAAATGCCATCTCAAACTTCCATCCCATCCCAAGAAAGCCTAGGAGCAATATAAATAGAAGAAAATACTGGTCATACACCTGAAATGCTTGAAATAATATCAACTGAAATAAAGAAGCAAATATGGGAAGCTAAGAAGGATATCAAATCAGAAATAATCTCTCAGGTAAAAGAAGAAATGATAATAGTACTGAAAGAAATACTGAATGCATCTAAAGAAGAAACAGCTAAAAATTAGAGGAACAAAGCAAAACAATACAATCCCTGAATGAACACTGTAATAAACAAACAAAATGCATGAAGCAAATTCAAAGAGATATACAGGAAATCAAAAGTTCTATTGAAAGTTGCCAAAACTGCCTCAATGAAAGTGAAGATAGAATTTCAGACCTCAAAGATAAGATTACAGCTAGTGAGCAGGAAAGGAAAGATCTTCTAAAAATAACAAGGAATCAGGAAATAACAATTCAACAGCTGCAAGATGATGCAAAGAAAAACAACATAAGATTAAAATGGATAAATAAAAAAGGGGACAACACAAATGATATCAAGAAGCTATTTAAAGAAGAGTTGAAAATTTCCCAAACATGAGAATGGAAACTAACATACAGGTTAGTGAAGCATATAGAATTCGAAATAGCCATAACCAAAATAAAACTACACCCAGACATATAATAATCACCATCCCAGAAATCCAACATAAGAACAGAACATTAAAAGCTGTTAGAGAGAAAAGACAGATCACCTATAAAGGAAAACCTATCAGAATTACAGCAGACTTCTCAACACAAACAATGAAGTCAAAAGAGCATGGAATAAAGTATTTCAGATCCTAAAGGAAAACAACTTTCAACCCAGACTGATGTAACTTGCAAAACTGTCCTTCAAAATGGGTAGAGAAATAAGATACTTCCATTGTAAAGAACAGCTGAAGAACTTTATGATCATCAAACCAACCCTACAAAGAATACTGAAAGACATTCCAGATACACATAGGAAAAACAACTAAGCAAGACAGACAATGAAACAGAATGGAAAAGAAAAGATACAACAGCAGAAAGATAACATATTAATGATAAACCAATATATAACAGTTGTAGCCATTAATGTAAATGGCCTCAATTCACCAATTAAAAGAAACTGACTGGAAGAATGGATCTAGAAATAATATCCAACCATATGCTGTCTACAAGAAACCCATCTAACCAAAAGGAAACACATAGACTGAAACCCAAAGAATGGAAAACATTACTCCATGTAACAGGAACTCAAAAAAAAAGTGGAGGTAGCTATTCTGTTTTCAGACAATGTGAACTTCAAACTAAGAATGATCCAAAGAGATAAAGAAGCTCACTACATACTAATTAGGGGAAAATTTCAAGAGGAAGAGATAACAATAAAATATATATGCACCAAATTCCAGAGCACCCAGCTGAACAAAGAAAGTATTAGCAGAAATGAAAAATCAAACAAGCAATAACACAATCATAACAGGAGACCATAACACACCATTGTCACAAAGGGACAGATCAACTAGACAGAATATCAGGAAAGATAGAACTGAATAACACCTGTGAACAAATGGACTTGATAGACGTATACAGAGTGTTCCATCCAACAACATCAGAATATACCTTCTTATCAGCTTCTTATGGGATATTCTTTAAAATGGATCATACAATAGCTCACAGAACATATTTAAATAAAAGCAAAAGAATTGAAATTATCCCATGCCTGTTACGGGATCATAGCACCATGAAACTGGAAATTAATGATAAAAGAAATTGCAAAAACCCCACAAACAAATGGAAATTGAATAATACACTCTTGAGCAACCAGTGGGTCACAGAGAAAATTAAAGAAATTAAAAAATATATACAAGCAAATGACAATACAAATACAACTTACTGGAACATGTGGGGTGCAATGAAAGGGGATCTCAGAGGAAAATTTATTGCACTGAGTTCCCACATCAATAAAACAGAAAGAAGGCAAATAAATAACCTGATACTACACCTCAAACATCTAGAAAAAGAAGAACAAGCCAAGCCCAAAGTCAAAAAAGGGAGGAAATTATAAAGATTAGAGCAGAAATTAATGCAATAGAGACTTAGAAATCAATACAAAAATCAATGAATCAAAGAGTTGGTTCTTTGAAAGAATAAGTAAAATTGATAAGCCCCTATCTGACTTTATTAAAAAAGGAAAGAAAAGGCTCAAATTCATGCAACATGGAATGAAAAAAGGTGAAATTACTACAGACTCTGTGGAAATATATTAACAACAATTTTGAAAACCTCCACTCTCATAGGTTCAATAACACAGAAGAAATGGACAGATTCCTAGAAACATATGACCTACCAAAGCTAGATCAAGAATATGTAAAACTGCTGAATAACCCAATTTCTAGTAATGAAACTGAAAATGTAATTAAGTCCCTACCAACAAAAAGAGCCCAGACCCAGATGATTCACTGCACAATTCTACAAGAAATACAAAGAAGACAATGTTGAAACTCCTCAAGCACTTCAATGAAATTGAAAGGGAAGGATTATCCCTAAGATTTCCCTGGAAGCAAATGTTACTCTAGTATCAAAATCTGAGAAAGACAAAACTAAAAAAGAGAACTACAGGCCAATCTCCCTAATGAACATAGATGCCAAAATTCTCAATAAAATATTGACAAACAGGATGGAGCAAATCATCAAGAAGATTATACACCAGGAACAAGTGGGATTCATCTCAGGCATGCAGGGATGTTTCAACATACATAAATCAATAAATGCAATCCACCATATCAACAAAGCCAAAAGTAAGATTCACATGATCATTTCTATAGATGCAGAAAAAGCTTAAGATAAGGACCAATACCCATTCATGATAAGAATTTTACAGAGAATTGGAATAGATGGTCTTTGCCTCAAAATGATAAAGGCCATCTATGACAAACCAACAGCCAGTCTTATATTAAATGACCTAAAACTGAAAGCCTTTACCTTGAAATCAGGCACAAGACAAGGATGTCACTTATCACCACTCCTATTCAACATAGTACTGGAAATATTAGCCAGAGCAATTAGACAAGAGGGAGAAATAAAAGGAGTAAAGATAGGAAAAGAGGAAGTTAAATTATCATTATTTGCAGATGACAAGATACTCTACATAGAATGCCCCCAAAACTCCATTGAAAGACTCCTAGATATAATAAATAAATTCAGCAACATAGCTGGATACAAAGTCAACACTCAAAAATCAATAGCATTCCTACACACTAACAAAACAATCACTGAGATAAAAATAAGAGAAGCCACACCTTTCCTACCAGCATCCAAAAAAATGAAACACATAGGAATTAATCTAAAAAAAGAAGTAAAAGTGCTATACAGGGAAAATTATATTACCCTGAAAAGAAATCAAAGAGGACCTCAGAAAATGGAAAGACATCCCTTGTTCATCGATAGGAAGAATAAATATTGTGAAAATGGCCATTCTCCCAAAATTGTTATACAGACTTAATGTAATCACAATGAAAGTACCACTAAAAATCCTTAGATCTAGAGAAATCGCCCCTAAAATTCATCTGGACCTGGAAGAGACCTGGAATATCAAAGGCAATTCTAAGCAGCAAAGGCAAGGCAGGAGCCATCACAATCCCTGACTTGAAGTTTTACTACAAAACTACTGTAATAATATATCAACATGGTGTTGGAATAAGAACAGACCTGCAGATCAATGGAATAGGCTAGAAGACATAACTATGACCACACTCAACCACCTTATCTTTGATAAAGGGGCCAAACATTCCCTGGAAGAATGATAGTCTCTTTAATAAATGGTGCTGGGAAAACTGGCTATCCATATGCCAAAAACCTAAAACTAGACCCATGCTTATCACCATGTACTAAACTAAAGTCTAAATGTATCAAAGATATAAATATTAAAACAGAAACAATAAATCTATTGCCAGAAAAAATAGGTAAAAATCTTGAAAACATAGGGGTAGGTAGAGGATGCATGAACAAGAACCAAACCACATGGGAAATACTTCCTAGAATCAATCATTGGGATAATGTCTTATTAAAGAGTTTCTGCATGTCAAAAGTAATCGTCAGCATAGTGAAAAGAAAACCCACAAACTGGGAAAAAATCTTAGTGTACTGTCCTTCAGACAAAGGATTTCCATCTAGAAATTATAAAGAATTAAAAAACTCAGACCTGAGAAATTCAAAACCCAGTCCAAAAATGGGCATCTGAGATGAACACAGAGTTCTTAGATGAAGGAATACAAATGTTAAATAAATACATGAAAAAATGTTCATCATCATTAGTCATTAGAGAAATGAAAATTAAAACCACACTGAGATTACATCTCACTCCAGAAAGAATGGCCACAATCAAGAAAACTACCAACTACAAACGCTGGAGAGGCTGTGGGGAAAAAGGAACTCTTCTGCACTCATGGTGGTAGTATAGACTGGTGCAACCACTTTTGAGATCAGTCTGGAGGTTCATCAGAAACCTGGGATTGAAAGTCCCATTTGACCCAGCTATTATACTCCTACACATATTCCCAGAAGACCTGAAAATATCATACCACAGTGATATATGTCCATCCATGTTTATAGAAGTACTATTTGTAATAACCAGATCTTGGAAACAATCTAAGTGCCCATCAACTGAGGAATGCATAAAAAATTGTGGTATTTTTTACAATGGAGTACTACTCAGCTACAAAGAATGATCACATTGAGATATTTATAAATAAATGAATGCAACTTGAGACCATACTCATAAGCGAAATAAATCAAACTCACATGTATAAATACTGTATAGTCTTTCTAGTGTAAGAAATGGTAAGAGTGCATAGGATTTTATCATACTCATGGTTCCCCATTATATTGCTTTGAAGACTTATAATGTTTTCAGTCATTGGTTGGAATGGTTTTATTCTGTTTTGTTTGATCTTATTATATGTGATGGTATGAACAGCTACTTTAAAGAAAGCAAGACAACATGGCAGGCATGACTGATTTAATATCATCTTGCTTTGATGTGCTAACATGTTTTTTTTCTTCTATTACCATTGGTTCTATAATTTTGTGTCTTATTGGATTTTAATATGTATGATAGTACAGTCAGTTCTTTTATGGAAAATGAGATATTATGGTAGTCATTGTTCATTTTCTGTTATTTGGTTCAGAATATCTTGTAATACTCTTATTCTCTTCAATGGTTTTATTCTATCTTGTTATGCTTGATATTATTGTGTATCAAGCTAAGCTCAACTATTTCAAAGAAAGAGACGTTATGGTAGCTACTGTTAATATCCAATTGTCTTGCTGTGAAGTGCTGTGTTGCTTCCATTGTTCTGTTCTGATCTGCTTCACTCTGTCCTCTTTTGTTTTATTCTCTGTAAAATAAAAAATAAAATAAACTTTAAAAGAAGGAATTTGACAAATACAAAAGACTGGTTCCATGGGTGATGACAATTCTGTGACAAGCTAAAGTACAGTGGTACCTTGGTTCACAAACTTAGTTTATTCTACTATGCTGAGAAAAGTGGCCACATTTTTTTTCATGCAAGGAAAATGGCAGCAGCTTTGTTCATCATAAAATTCAGAATTTGCAAATAAAAACAAAGTTTTTTTGAAAACTTCTATTCACAAACCTAGTTGTTCAGGAACACAAGTGTTCATGATCAGAGATATTGTTGTATATGGTTTAGAAGCTGGCTTGGAAGAGATATTTGGAAATATTTGGAGAATTCCTAGAATGTTTGAAATGTTTGATGTATAATATTGGTCAGACTTCAAAAATCAGAATGCTGATGGAGATGTGAACAGCGAAGTTCAAGCACAAGAATTTTCATATGGAAACAAGTACTGCACTGCCAGTTGAACTAGAGGCCATACTCATACAATGGGAGAAAACTTTTCCACATTTTGCCCAACTATAGAGACTTTTTGGAAAGGTGAGACTTAAGGGATTTGAGCAGTTAACTGGGCAGAGGAAATTGCAAACAAAGACTAAAGTTCAGTTTGTGGCACTGACACAGAATATTGTGGCATAACAAAGAAGTTGGATAACCACGTGCTATCTGTCATTCCCTGAGAGCAACTTGAAAGTCCTGTGGGACAGATGGGACTGGCATCAAAAGATGATACAAAAGTTATCCACCACTGATTTTGTTGCCACTGTCCTCTCATTCTTGTAATGCCATTTGTGTGCAGGATGTCTCCAGTTTTTCTTCTTCTTGAACACATTTATTTCCTCTTATTTTACCTTTTCTTTTTACCTTTAAATAATTGTTAACTTTAAACTTCATTGATTTCCCGGTGCAATTCTTTGAATGGGATAAGTGTCTGGAATTAATGGATACCACACCTTCTGTCAACAGCATGGATACTGCTCGTCCTTTTAGCTAGATCTAAAGTAAAAATCAGAAACAAAAGCCTGGGTTCAAAGATTTGAAAAGTTTACAGCTTTTCCACGAAGGAAGCTTCTCCACAGTTAGAATGAAGAAGATTGTTGATGAAAAGTTTATCATTAAAATGAAAGAAAATAATTTGTACAGAGGGTGATGCATTAAGAACATCTTGGTGATAAGAAAGATCCCAATCCTAGCAAGTTTAAGAGTGCAATACTATAAATTTTTCATTTTGGAATTACTACAAAACCTGTTCAGGCATGGGCACCTAGGGAATGCCAGGGTTCAGTCATCTAGGAACACAGAAGCAAATGTGCCATCGTCCAAAGAGTTGCTCTAGTTTTCAGGCAACCTTGCATCACCCATGTGGTGCAGGATTTTTAGGCATGCAAATGATAAAAATTATAGGGTCACAGATGTTTCAGTATAAATTTCATAAAGTATGAGAGATCAGGCAACAATGTGAGACAGAGTCACAATCCCTGACATAATTCCATGAATGCATAGTGCATGAAGCTTTGAATGTGAAACTCAAGGAGCCATGGAGAACATAGGAAGTTACACAAACCAGGAACATGAATTGTCTGCTAAGAAAAGCTATAGTAAGTTGGCAGACCTTGGCATTAAAAAACAGGCCATATGTGCTTAAGCAAAGCCAAAGGGAAAGGATTGCCTGAGCATTTTGGAGCTCAAATCTCACAAAAACTTCTCAGTCCTTGAAGCTGAGTTATATGATTTAAAAATGGCCTCTTAGACTTCTATCTTACTTTCCTCCAATTTCTTTATATCCCCTTGTTCTTCTTCTTATGGAATGGGACTATATACATTGTGTCATTGTATGTTGAGGTATTTAATTACCTTTAAATTATTATGAGTGTTTTCAGATAAGAGTTTGTCTTCAGCCTCCGAGGAGATTTTGGATTAGGACTTTTTACCAATGCTGGGACAGTTGACACTTTCAAACATGAAGATAGACTAAACATATTTTGCATAATGAGATAGATAATATCCTCCTGGGAACAAGGGAGGAATGTTTTAGATTTGCTCTAAAAATTTCCCCTTAAAATGTTAGTTTTGATGGTGCAACCTGACTTAAGGCTCACTGTGGGTGACCCCGTGGGTCACTGTGTATATAATTAAGAAGGTTGCATTCTACTACTTGATTCCTCTCATTTCTCTATTTTATGGCTGATATAAAGTGAGTAGTTTTCCATAGTAATGCATTCTGCCATGCTATTTCTCCTTTTAGACAGCTGACCATCAACTGTATCCAATGAAAATGCAAACCAAACTAAACACTCAGCACTTAAGTTTTAGGTTTTGGGTACTTGTGCCAGTAATTGTAAAGAACAAGGTAAAAAGGTACAGAAATATAAGTCTGTATATCTCCATATCTTCCAAAACTGAGTATTTTCATACCTTATTCACAGATAGATTTATTTGTAATTCATACATAAATCTATTCACAGATAGATTTATTTGTAATTCAAAATTAGCTCTAGGTGGATACAATATAGAGTTAATTCTTCATAGGTTAATATATAATTTTATAGCATGTCACTTTTTCCTTAAGAATCAACCTGTTTCTCTTTTGTAGAATGTAGGAGAATATTATGATAGACCAATAGAATTCCCCAACTTTTTCCCCTGCTCAGTAAACAAAAAACAAAATGATAATGAATAACTGCATTCTAGGGCAAGTAGTGTTATATCTCAGTATTGAAGACAAGAATCATATAAGACACAGATATATCAAAAAATCACATAGGTAGTGGAATGATTTGCACTAAAACCTGAAATCATGTTTCAGTGTGCACAAGGGACTCCTAGGCATAATGGAACATGTAACAAATAAATATCAGGCAATCCTATCACTTTATGTGCTAAAAATTATCACTAACACTGAAAAATTTAAAAGGAGGTATTGCTTTGGCATCCATTTAAAGAAGCTTCCTGTAACCTGTACCATAGTTTCCTGTAGATAAGCAACTTGAGTTGTCTTCTCTTCAAACTTCAGATTCTAAGTTGCTGTGCCTTAGGCAGCATATTGCTAGCAGAGCTACAATGCCATCACAGCCACTGATGAATCACATCATTGACGCAAAGAGTAGTAACCTGTTCAAGCAGAAGAATCATCCAGACATACTTTTATAATCAACTGCCATACTCCAGCCAATCTTGGAACTTAGCCAATCTAGCACCTTAATTGACCCAACAAGAATAATAAGCCTCATCTACCTCTAAAATTTGCACAAGCTACTGTCTTAATCAGCCTGAGATGCCACACTGATTGATCTGAGCCACCTCACAGGCCTCAATTGCTCTGGAACTTCACATGATTTGTATACTTGACAGATCATACTGCTATAATTTGTTAGCTAGTTACCAAAGACAAAAGTGTGCCAGAGGACATAAAAATATTGCTGAAGAAACGTACACGATGCTCTATATTTCCAGTGTCACAATTTTCATGGCATGAGTGGCCATATAGTTGATGGATAAACCTTATTTGAGCAAAGCATGAACCCTTGGACAATTAGAGTATCACTACCCAAATTAAATCCCTGAAAAAAAGAAGATTCTCTGTCCAGGTTACCACAAACAAAATATCTAAATATCTCTTATAGCAGTAAAGAACTTATGAGGAGTTTATACTAAAGCAACTAACAAGAATTAAAGCAAACCTGTCTTACCAAGCCAAAACACTAAAACACATTTTAAACTAAGAGATATTTACTATGAAAGTCACTTAATAAAAGTTGTAGACAACTGATCAACCAAAAGCAAAAGTCCCAGTGTTAGGGCATAAGAAATTTGAGAAATCAAGGTAATGTGATGCTTTGAAAAGAACACAATTCTCTAGCAACAACCTTCAAAGAAAAGGGTATTATTGAAATGCCTGATAAATAATTGAAAAGAATAGTTGTAAACAATAGAATGAAATTTGATCATGCAGACATCATCAAATTTTAAAATAATTTTTAAGATTACAAAAAAAACATGATATGAATGATAATTTCAGTAAATATATATAGGTGATTTCAAAGGCACAACTTTACAAAATAATGTAAGTAACAATGGGTGATTATTATAATGTTTTATGTTTTAATTTCTGTCCTTTTATTCATTTTCTAAGGGAACACTAACATACACTCTTTAGTTCTTCATCCCCACTAACTTCTCTGTTTTCTCACTTAGTCTCACTTGGTGTGTGTGTAGATGTAATGAATTTACCATAATAGCACATTGAGTTCATGACACAAATTTGTAAAATATTGCCAAGTGACAGATTTGAAATAACTGTAACCCAGACTGAAGAACACTTAAAGGATTAAATTTAATCCTAAGAAAGAATATAATGCTCTTCGCAATCTATTCCTGGTTTCCCAGATGAAAAAAGACTGTTGACTTTCATGGTGTTGACTACACTGACTATTGCAACATTGAATACTTCTGCAAAACTGAGCCAGGATTTGAGTGAATAAAAATATAAAAGGCAAAATGATTAGAAAAAGATAACAGAGTAAAGAGGCCTTAGGTGAAGACACAAAGGTCAATCTTTGATGTGGATATAACTTTAACATGTTTCATTTGATCTTTGACCTCTTGAGTTACTCAAGCCACTGTACTATGTTACACAGCCCAGGGGAAATTTGATATTGTTCACTAATGAGAAAGTAATTTTTTGCTGAAAATAACTTAATCACATGAGGTCTATAAAGCTCATATTTCTCTCACTGGTGAACAGAAAGAAAGGTAAAGTAACTCTGAGTCTAACAATTTTTTTAAATTTTATTTAAAGGGGGGGAAGCAAAACAAAAAAAAGGGTAGAAACAATTCAAAATTTCAAAAAAAAATAAACAGTAAGAAATCACTATTTGATACATTACATACTGTCTTCTTGGATATAGTTGTTCAAGTTACAAAATTAAATCATACAAAGTAGACATTTAAACAATGAGGCTGCAAACAGTTCTGTTCACTGATCCAACAAAAACTTAGTAACATGGTTATCAATCCTACACACTTAAGTATACATACAGTTATATCTTTTAGAGCACTTTCTTTCCCTCCTCTTGCTATTTTTTAATTTTTTTTATTTAAAGAAAAAAGTTTGATACAGAAAGAGGGTAGAAGCAATACAAAATCTCAAAAACAAAACAAAACAAAAATAGTAACCAGTAAAAAATCACTAGTTGATAATTACATACTTTCCTCTTAGATGCAGTTATTCAAGTTACAAAGTAAAGTCCACAAAGTGGACATCCAAACAGTGAGACTGCAGTCAGTTTGCTCATCCATCCAACTAAAACTTTAGCAACATGGTTATTAATTCCACACACTCAAACATACATGCAGTTATATCCTTTAGAATACTCTCTTTTCCTTTTTTTTCTTTACAATAACTATAATCCATTCTCATAAACTACTTAGAAGGTCTACACATGTCTAAGTCTCTACACCTATACCTAGCCTTTCTGTATTAGAGGGATAAACAAACCAAAACAAGTCAGCAATACAAATTCCTAGAGAAACATGAAATGAAAAGAACATACAAAAATACAACACTAGGCAATCTACAGTAGTCACTAGGATGTCTCTTGTTATTTTCAATAAATTGTCTATATAGTCAAATATAATATAAACTTAGAAATGCTTTGCACTATTAATAAAATCTAAACATTGGAGACATTATAGGACTTCAAAGGCAGTTAACAATCAAACCAGAATAGGTATCCTATTGAATCCTGTCATCTTCAGAGCAGTTGCCCCTACTCTCAAACTCAACAATATCAAGCATACCAGATTCAAATAAAATCAGTCAAGATAAAACAGTGATATAACCAATCTTCTCTGTCTTATCTCTGCCATGCTGTTTTTCTGTTGTTATTTGTTTGCTTTTCTCCTTCATTCCACTGTCTACCACTTTCTTTGAGGCCTTTCTGCCATTATTCCTGGAACCTTGGTGATTTTCTTCTCTCTCTCTCTAGAATGTCTTCAGTATTCTTTGCAGGGTTGGATTGGTGGTCACAAACTCCCCCAGTTCCTCTTTGTCATGCAAATATCTTGTCTCTCCATCAATTTTGAGAGACAGTTTTGCAGGGTACATCATTCTAGGTTGGAGGTTACTATCTTTCAGGGCTTGGAATATTTCACTCAAAGCTCTTCCTGATTTGCTGGTTTGCATTGAGAAGTATGCTGTGATTCTGATGAGTTTTCCTTTATAGGTAATCTGTTTCTTTTCTCAGACTGCTTGTAATATTCTGTTCTTGCAATGAACTTCTGGGATCTTTATTATTATATGTCTGGGTGTAGATCTATTTTGGTTGTAGCTGACTAGAGTTCTGTATGCCTCATTTATCTGAACTTCACTTCCATTACCTATGTTTGGGAAGTTTTCCTTAATTATTTGTGTGAATAGACTTTTTATTTCATTTGTATTTGTTGCTGCATCTTCATTCACATATTTTGTTCTTAGGTTATAAATCCTCTTGTCATCTTCTAGCCTCTGTATCGTTGCTTCCTGGTTCCTTTTTTTTTAAGCGATCCTTCCTTTCACTATCATACTTTGCAAATCTATCTTCAAGTTTTGAAAGTTTGTCTTTAGTTTCTGTTAAAAGGTTTTTCCAGGTTTCAATGGAGATTTTAATTTCCTGATATTCTCTTTGGATCTGTTTCATATATTCTAGCTTTTGTTTATATTCTTTATCAAAAGCTTCTCTCCTTTCTCTGGGTTCCTCTATTCTTTCATTTGTGTCTACTTGAGGATTACCCAGGAATTCTTTTATTAATCTTCTTATATCTTGCTTCACCAGAGTTAGAATTTCAGATTTAAATTCAACGATGAGGTCACGGATGTATTTCTTTATTTCCAACGAGGCTGTCTCTGAAATAGAGTTTTGCAGCTGTCAACCTCCTCTGCATTTACCTCTGTTGGACTCACTTTCCCTGGTTCCACTGTTGAGGACCTTTTGCTCTTTCTCTGTCTTATCATGTTTTTGGCCCCCTTCAGACAGGTGGGTGGTGGAGGTCTCTGGGCCTTTCATATTGCTTACAGTTTTTCTGCAGCGCACTTGCTAGGGAAGTACCAGCCCCCAGTCCACTGCAGATCTGTGAGTTCCAGGCTGAGAGCTGTCTCCTCCCCCTATGCCAGTCAACCAGTTTATGCTTCAACAAGTTTGTGTGTTCCCTGGGGATGCCTCTGGCCCAGAGAAGCCTCATCTCTGGCTATTGGGTTTTAACCAAGGGCATGGCCCTGCCCAAGCAGATCCCACCAATCTGCTTCAGACTAGGAATCATCAACAGACAGTGCCTCAGGTTTTGATTCAAGCCGGCCCTGCCCAACGCCAAAATGTCACCCAGCCAGTCCTCCTGATTTGGGGAATCTATTTCCCATCATTCACCAAAGTTCATGCACCAAAGTTCATGAGTGGCTGTTTCCACTCCCTGTCTCAGCACCTCCTCCAGCCGAGGGTCTGAAGCTCACCAATCCCCACTCTCAGCAGGGCCGCGATCTCAGCCGGATCGTGAGTCACCTGATTCTAAGACGTGCCGCTACAACTATCAGGGCTTGCCCAGCTCCAGCCCTCTGTCCATGCTTCTTTTTCTTTCTTTTTTCTTTTTTTCTTTTTCTTTTTCCTCAGTTTCTTCCTGGGTCGTGAGAATTCCTCTCCTTTTGTCTGGCTTTCTCCATGTTGCCAGATTCCAGTGTCTGAGTTGTTTTTATTTATTTTCCCCTCAGAAAGGATCCTTTATCATGCTGCCACTCAGTCAACCATCTTGCAATCTCCAAGTAAAACAAATTTTAATATGCCTTTATACACTATAATATGAAGGCATGGGCAGATTATGAACTGTAAAAGCTGTGAGAAATTTTTTGCATAACCTTTTAGAGTAGAGATAAATCTATGTTTATGGTCCACAAGAAACTGTGAAACATTTTTTACATCTGTAAATACCTGGATCCTACAACCTAAGTGAAATTGTAAGAAAATATTTTTTCTGCCTGCTTCCTAAAAGTATCCAGAATAATGGGCATATTTATTTAAATATTATGGAATCCAGATCAAGTGACATTTGAAAAAAAATTTTTTTTGGTAATGGAGATCAAACTCACTACTTTGCATTTGCCAAGCAGGCACTTACAACAATGAGCTAAATCTCTGGCCCTGACATTTGACAATTTTTCCTGGACTTTGAGACTACAAAATTGTGGAATACCAAAGGAATGCACCTTTGTGCATAAATAAATAACAATTTGATATGCAGCAATACAAAGCTAATACAAATTCAATAAATATTTTACCATTCTATAGCTTTATAACTTTATTATACTTTAATCATGTTATTTTAGTTCAATAGTGGGCTGTGCCTGAATGCCTTTCCAGTCTTTAGAGGCATAATGCATGAGTCACTGATATACATTTATTTGATTCCAATGTTATAATTTAAGCCAATAAAACATGGAAGAAAATTTACAATTCCACACCATGCAATGCAAAAGTAGAGATGTTGGAAATCCACACTTGTGTACCAGCCACCACCATCCAGAAGCAAGCAAGCCAGATATTCCCTGTGTGCCAGAGGGCCACCACTGGAGACCCTTGTTTCTTTTGGGCAACAAGAAACTACCACAAGAATCAGAATAACACACACTTGAATGCCTGCAGCCATCAGGTGAGTCCCAGTGTAGACATGCAGGCTGAGAAAAGAAGCAGCCACACCACCACAAATTCTTGACCATTAGTGAAGATACCTAATGAAGACATAGATTAAAAAGAGGAGCATAGCAAAATAATGGAAACCTTGAACAAATAATATAGGAAGGAATTATGATATATAAAGTAGATTCAAAGAGATATCCAGGACATGATTATTTTCATCAAAAGCTGGCAAAATCACTTGAAAGAGACAGAAGACAGATTTACAGAACATGAAATAAAGTTACAGCTAGCAATCATGAAAGGAAATATCTCTTAAAAATAACAAGGAACAAGGAAATAACAATTTGATTACTGTAATATGACACAAAGAAAAATAATTCAAGTTAATAATTTAACTTTGGTGGGTATCAGGACAAAACACAAATGCCATAAAAAGACTGTTTACAGCAGTAATAGCAGAAAAATTCCTAAACATGGGAAATGGGTCTGACATGCAGATAAGTGAGGCATATAGAACTCCAACTAGCCATAACCAAAATAAATCTACACACAGACATATAATAATCAAGATCCCAGACATTCAGTACAAGAGCAATATATTAAAAGCTTTTAGAGAAAAGAAACAGATCACTGATAAAGGAAAAGCCATCAGAATCATGGCAGACTTATCAACACAAGCCATCAAGTCAAGCAGAGTTTGGAGTTAAGTGTTTCAAATCCTGAAAGAAAACAACTTCTACACAAACTGTTGTGCCCTGCAACACTGTCTTTCAAATCTGATACAGAAATAAGATACTTTCATGAAAAAGAACTGAAAGAATTCATGACCACAAAACCAACTCAACAGGATATTCTAGAGAGAGACAAAGCTGACAATGGTTCCAGCAATAGCAGAAGAGGAGAATAACCAAACAGGACAGGCAATTGAACAAAGAGAAAACATGGAGGGTCAACAGCAGGAGGGTAGCATGGCAGAGATAAACCAATGCATGCCAGTTGAACCCATTAATGTAGATGGCCTCAATGCACCAATAAAAAGAAACACAGGGAATGTGGATCAAAAAACAAGATCCATCAATACATGTATAAAAGAAACACGTTTAACTCAAAAGGCAATTCATAGACTGAAAATCCAAGGAGAGAAAGCAATTGTTTCACATAACAGAAGACCACAAAGAAGCAAAGGAAACTTTTCCATGAAATTTTGAATTAATCTGAAAGATATGATATTTTCATACAGTGGAAAGATACTTGGCTATAAAGTAGGATAATATCAAGGCCCTTGTAGCTAAATTAATGCAACTGGAGATCATGCTCATGGGTGCAATTCTTTGGACTCATGTGGGTGAACACTGAGTTCTCTCTATCACATAAAAATCTGAAGGAATTAGTGGGATCAAAAAGCACAATAGATACTATAAAAGTGATAGGGGAAGAAATGCCTAAAAATGGAAAATGGTAAAGAAAGTTGCTATTGTCATGTTTTGAATTCTTGTCTCATTTTCATAATTTTTTATTAGATTATGTATTATTCTGTCTTGTTTTGCTAGATATTACAGTTTCTGAGAGTATGGGCAGCTATTTTGAAGACAACAGAATGTATTATGGTAACCATTGTTGCTTCCTGTTGTCTTGCCTTGAAGTCTTATTATGCTTTCATTCTTTTGTTTAGATTCTTTTATTCTGTTTTGTTTTGCTTGATTTTATAATGTGTGATGATATGGTCAACTATTTTGAAAAAAAAAGATATATTATGATAGCCATTGTTGATTTCCTGCTTTCTTGTTTTGAAGTCCTGTATCATTTGCAGTGTTTTATTTTGATTTGTTTTATTCTGTTTTATTTGCTTTAAAATAAAATAAAATGAGATATTGGGATGAGGAGACTTGAATCATCTTTAACAATATATTGTTATTCCATTTAATGAAACCAAAGATTTCTAGTAGCATCAATAATTCCATCCCTTTCACATACAGATCAGAAATATGTAAATTTATCAGAAAAAAAATCCTCAAGTCCCATAAAATTGTTTAATATGAAAGTTAAATGTTACTATGGGTCACTGAAAGAATTTTCTGTACTGTAAAAATGTATTGACTCATACCAGATCAGTAATAAACAAGGAAGGCCCACCCCTCATCCCCAAGATAGTCATCAATTTTATACTGATGTCTTGCATGAAATCTCTTTATGAGAACTCTAGAATCCAGTCAAGCAGCTGTTGCACTTGAAAGGATTACAAGACTAAGAATAGGCACACTGAAACACATAATGAGAGACTTTTCAACCTGTAAATATAACATTGTTCAATAATATGGCACATCTTAGTGCTAAGAAAAAGTCTCTTATGTGATAATGCATCCCATAAAGGGAGAGGGAGGGAGTCAGAGAGAGATAGCAAGTGAATGAGAGATTGAGCAAGCAAACAAGAGAGAGAGAGAGAAACAGAGACAGAGACAGAGACAGAGAAACAGAAAACAGAGATAGATATAGGACATTGACATATTTAGCATTTTGGATATTTCCTTAAAAGATTTTCTTCTGTCTCATTATGTTCAGAGTATCTAGGGAACCTAGCATATTTGGAGAAAATGTGCAATGCTAAAATAAAGATGAATGGATATCTTATTATAAGTTGGCTTGGCTATCATTCTACCAGTCCATAAATTTTTATAATTTTATGATATTCTAATCATGTGGTTTTAGTAATATAGTGGATTATAGTAATCATATCCATTATTGTGCATCTCAGGGCATTATGTAAATCTCATCAGATAACATGGATTTCAAGAGAAATGTGGTTCTCAGTAACCAATGAAGTTCTCATCAGATGATGAATGTAACAACAGCTAGTATAGTTATCTTCAGGTAGTCCAGATATCAGAAGAAAGAGCAGATGGCATCAGATGGCCTCATTCTTATAAACTGATATGAATAAGAGCAGTTAATGTAGAACTACACAGATGTTAAGTATCTGGAAAGGGCAAACATAGTTCTAAGCTAACGGTGTATACACCTGCAGACACCACAGCTCTAAGAAGTTGGCATGGACCTTTAAAACCAAATGTGGATCTCAGTAACCACCATGGGCTTCAACAAATGCACACCTATCATCAGATATATGACTTTCAGCAACCAACAAAAGTTAAATGTGTTATATTGCTAAAAATTGCTAAAGATCATCTGAATCTTCAGTAGGTAGTAATTGTTTTGCTAGTGTAAAATCTTACCACAGTATGGATAGCTGCAGACTGATCAAAGCTAATGAAGTTTGGGTTGTTATGACAAGGTTCTAAACTGAGAAGAATAAAGTTATTTTTAATTAATTATTTCTTCCCTTTACAAAAGATTTCTATATAGGAGCAGTATCATTTGATGTCATTTTTTCCGATAGTAGAACCTCTTTAAAAATTAGAGTCACCATCTCACATCCTAAAACTTTATTTTACTTTATTCACTATGTGTATTCAATGTTCTGAATTGCTGTTCTGTTATTTAAACAATATTTAAAGCATCATTGCCAAGATTAGCTAGATTCTACATTGTTGGAAACACCTTATCTGTTCATTTATAGTAAGGAACATATTACTCATCCAAGTTTTATCATGAAATTGTTGAAATTAAATCACGCTCATGCTGCACTTTTAATTTGAATTTCTGTTGTTTTGATCAGACCTTCAGTTACCTCTTCCAGCGAAATATTGAGCTCCTTAATATCACCCATGAGGATTGGAATCAATTTTTCTAAGTACCTAGAAATATTAATGTTTTAACCACTTTCCATCTATCACCTATGTTCTTAATAACACCAAAAATAGTGAATCCTCTTCAGGAGATTTTCAACTTCTTTGTCAAGATCCATCATGAAGGCATTTTTATGGTAGCTATGGCCTTGTAAAATATATTTCTTAAATAATGATCCATGAAAATGAAAATAGTTTTATGATATATGGGCTGCAAAATAGAATTTTATCAGCAGGCAAGCTTGTTGTACATCTTCAACAGAGTTTGTGGTGACCAAATATATTGCCAATGAGAATTATTTTGAAAATATTTTACTCTGAGTTACCACTCTTCATCTTTGAGGTTAAATTTTAAGACATCATGTTTTAAACAGATATTCTGTCATCTATCCTTTGTTGTTATATTTCTAGATGTCAGTCATTAAAATTTACTATAATTCCCAAGAGCCCTGGAATTTTAGGTTGCAATAACATTGTCTTCCAGTTAAAATCAACAGCTGCTGTGATGGCACTTAACAACACATTTTTGAAGCTAGAGTGCCAGTAATTAATTTTCCCCTCTAGCAGTGAAAGTTTAGGTAGTGTAGAGTTTCAGCATAAGACTACTTGGAAATCTGTGGGTTTTTTGTTCATTTATCTCTTTTAATTAAATGTTTATTATAAATAACTTGCTGTAAATTTCTACATCAACATGTGTTTTTTAACCTTTCAATTGCATGTTTAAAAAGTAGTTTCTTAAAACTTCACATATGCTATTAGCTTCAAACATTTTGTTTTCCAGCATATTCACTTCTCTCAGTATTTGAAGAAATGATATAGTTAAGCTTTTGCACTGGATGCAGTTCTGGATATAGTGCTTTTGATATTTGCAGAAATTTGTCTTATGACTTGCATACTCACTAGACAGCATTTCAATGTCCTTCAAGAAACTCTTTGCACTCCAAACTGACCTATTTTTTTGAAAAAAGTATAAATTGAATCTATTTTTGCTTTGTACAAGATACTAAATTTAAGCATTCCTGTCTTTGATAAAACATAAAAAACATGTGAATCTTTCCTTCTCTTAAACACTATGATACTGTTGTAGGGTTATTAATTACCCAAACGTTAGAATGTTTATGTCTACAGAACGGATTAGTAAAAATGAAGAGTAAGAAGATCATAAGGAAAGTTGATGAAGCATGTAAAACACACACCACACTCATTATTATTTTGTAGTCCTATGTAAGGTTAGTTATTGGCACACCAAAATGGTTACAAGTAACCTAAAATTTCATAAGAGATACAATAAAATTGATATATTTATAATATTATGAAAAATATTGAATGTGATGAAGTCACATAGTGAAAAAAATGTTGGTGGGAAAATTATATCAATTGAGGTAATATAGAAAAGATTCCCACAATACATCAATTTGAAGAAAAAACCCCAAAGTATATGCAAATCATAATGTAGTAAATTGAAATAAAACAAGTTATGCTTGTGTAAATACACATGTACCACACATGAGAACACTTAAATATATACAACAAATATTATCAGACATAAAGACAAAAATAAAAAATAACTTAATTGTGGTAGGAGCCTCAACACTACACATTCTGCTATTTATTGATCATTAAGAAAATAAATTAATAAAAACAATAGATCTATACAATATTTCAGAATAAGTGAATCTAAATCATTTAACCTGAACATTCCACCCAACACCTTCAAAAAATTATTTTCATCAAGTGCACATGAACCATTCTCTAGACAGATTGTATATTTAAATAACATTGGAATCATATGATTTGAATTGTCCTTTCTGAAAATGCAACATAATACTAAGTATGATTCATACATGGAAAAATAGAAAACTCACATTCATGCAGAAATTAAAGAATGCACTCTAAACAACCAATCATCCAACATAAAATTAAAAGAGAAATCTTTAACAAAATTCGAGTAATGCACCTTAAAAATGTAAAAGGTTCCAAAAAAATCAGTCCTACAGAGAAATTTATGGTGGAAAATTTTAAAATTAAAAATAAGAATGTTCTTAAATAAATAACTCAGTTTTATAATTTAACAAACTAAAACAATAACAAACTTGGAGAAAAAAATAACAATTAGATAAGAAACAAACTGCATTTTGAGTGAAGAAAAACTAAAAAGTCAATAAAATTAAGTTGTTTTTGGATAAGATAAAAATTTTAAAAATTTAAATAAACTAGGTAAAATAGAGAACTTGGAAATAAATAAAAGTAGAAATTAGTGTGAAGACATTAAATATGATACCAAACTAATCAAATGATTACAATGAACACATAGGGAGAACTAAATGCCTAGAAACATATATGTATATTTCTAGAGACATATAAATATGTCAGGACTGAATCACAAAGTAAAAATTGTACATACTAATGAAATGTGAGAGAAATTTCCATTGAATAAAAGTGTGAGACAAATTGCTCTACTAGTAGACTTTACTGAGCATGGAAAACAAATTTATGTCAAAACCTCTCAATTCTTTCCAAAAATAAAGAAAGGGAAATCATTTTCAAACTCATTTTACAGGGCCAACATGATCTTCTTACCAAAAGCAGACAAGAAGAACATTGTAAGATAAAAAAGGTTAAGATCAGTATCTCTGAACAATCTAAGCATAAATCATTCAACAAAAT
Source organism: Hydrochoerus hydrochaeris (assembly GCA_004027455.1). Lineage (NCBI taxonomy): Eukaryota > Metazoa > Chordata > Mammalia > Rodentia > Hydrochaeridae > Hydrochoerus > Hydrochoerus hydrochaeris. The sequence continues at coordinate 175,688 of PVLA01000035.1, read as the reverse complement.
AGTACAATGAATTCAATACCCCATCAAAAAGATGATCCTCTCATCAAATAGGATTTATTCTTATAATCCAAACATAGACTAACATAGAGAATCAATCAATGTACCATAATAAATGAGGGAAAGATAAAAATAACATGTTTCTGTCACAGATGTAGAGAGAGAAATCATTTCAATAAATTCAACTCCCATTAATAATATAATGTTCAACAAATGAGGAACAGAAAATTATATCAACTTTAAAAATTGTATAGCTAACTCTTTAACTCATATCATAATCAACAATGAAAGTGTGAAAGATTTTTCTATGATGAGAGGCAAAACAAAGGTGACTATTCTCACTAACATTCTTCAGCACAGTACTGGCAGCATTTGTTAAAGAAATTAAAAGAGAAAAATGCAAAATTCTCCAAATTGGAAAGATAGAAGTGTAGCTATTTCTTTTTAAAGAATACATAAAATTTTACTCATCAGTTTTTCCATCAGGGAGTTAACTTAGCTAACATCCAAATTTAAAGGAAGGAAGGTTTAATTGAGCTCATGGTTTCAGGGAATTCAGATAATGGCCAGCAGGTTCCAAGACAAGATTTTACTGGAAGGCTCTGATACAGTAGCTCAAGTCGTGGGACTCAGGAAGCAGATCAAGGAAATCCTGCCTAAGAGGTAGGAGTCAGGGACCATAAAACGTATGCAAGATGATGTCTTCATGACACATACACCAGATGACAGTAGTTTGGTTTACTAATCCACTAGGTTTTTCTTCATAGAATCAAAAACATATCTCAAAATTAATAGAAACAATATCATATATAAAGAACCATAGAGATATCACAGAATTGTTAAAATAAAAAAACTAAGTGAAATTTTCAGGTACAAAATTAACATACAACAATCTTTTATTTCTGTAACTAATGGAACTTTTTGTGAATAATTTTTTTAAAAAGTACCATACTCATTTCAGTACAAGGAGATTCAAAGAGGTACTACCAAAGCCATTGAAAACCATACTGGCAGGTCTGCATCTCAATGAAATAAAATTAATTAACATCAAAAACAAATAACTTAATATGCTTAGAAATATCAGGTGTATTTTATGCAAATTTCAAGGAAGAGGAAAATAGATATGCAGATGTCTTTTTGAGACTAACATGTTATTTGAAGATAAATTCAGAGAAGCGAAGCCTACATCTTTTAAAGAAAAGGGAAAAGTTGACATCATTGCAAATATAAGGGAGTCTTATTTCATGAAACATGAAAACTTGGACCTATCCTAAAGAAGAATCAAAAACATCAAAGATCTCACTGCACATAATGGCTCCTTTTTAACAATTTTTGTGTTTTATTTTGGATATTGCCCAAAATACAAAAGCTATTGTCTTCTCCTTTCCATAATTTCCATAATGTTTCAAAGAAAACAAAAAATGTGTAGAATAAAAATTCCAAAGATTACAAGTAACTTATAAAAAGACAGATGCTAAGTTCAAGAAAACATAAGAAATTATTATTGCTATATAATACACAAAAGGAAAAAATGATAGGGTTAAAAAATGAGTTTTCAAAACTGATAATTGCAATAAACTGAAGGCAAAGGAAGAAGACAGAAAGGAAAAAAAAATTACATATAGAAGAAATTTGATAATGAAGATTAGAAAATGAGGAGTGAATTTTTTCTAGTTCATTTATTCTTTTCCATAAAACATTACTCCCTCATACATAACTCATTTATTTAACCAAACATATAAAAATGTGAGTCTATATAAGAATTGATTTTAACATTCAGTATCTTTTATGCATAGTTAAAACACTACTAATTGAATCTTTCAATAGCCCTATTTTGATGATATTTTCAATGGTTACTAAATTTGTTACAAAACTCAAGATAGAAATTGACATAAAGTGTAAAACAAGGACATTCCAAGAAGATGGTGGAGCAGCAAGCAGCAGAGAAAACAACCTCTCTGAGAGAAACAGTCCAGATACTGGAATATAGCACAATGAGGAAGACAAGAAGGAAGGAATTGGGTCCCCTGGACTCAGGAAGAACCTAAAGTGAAAATTGAAGCCCACAGAGAAAAAAAAACTTAAATGAAGAAGGTGGTAGCTGGTTGTGCCTTCACTTGCTGTGTCAGAGGAGCTGTTGGAACCTGGGGATGCAGGGTCACAGTGACTGTGGTAGCTGGCAAGCCAATAAGACCCTGCAAAGAGACATGGCAGTGGAGGGGACTGGCAGACACAGAGGACTATACTGACTTGTAGTGAATGTATGGGAGACAGCAATTAGTTGGAAGCCATTTTGGAGTCAGGCTGGATAACCCCAGAATCAGAACTGCACCCAGCTCCTTTCAGCAGCTCCTAACTGGAAACAGACAGATCAAAACTGCTTGGATTGAGTCCTACCCCCACGCACATTCCAACAGCTATCTCTGAGGATCCTCAACACCAGTAACCAGCTTAGCTTGCGATGGCCAGCCTTGCCTCCACACTCTGACAGCCATGGCAAGGGCTCCAGCCCCACCATCTTGCACACACTCTGGTAACCATCATCATAGATACCTATAGATAACCATCTAGGCGGCAAAGGGCAAGCCCTGCCTCTGCATGAACTCCAACAAGCACCAGAGGGCCAAACTGTGACAGAGGACGTTCAATAAGTGGGGCAGACAGTGAGCAGCCAGAACAGGCATAGCTGGCAGAACCATGTCTGCCTTCCAGGTGCCACCACCAGAAGGCCTTTTCCTGCAGGAGGCCAGCAGAACCAAGGAACACAGCAAGGTAAGCTCTGTGCAGCTGTAGGCCACCACTGGATTCCATCTGACAGCCATCATCCACCAGAAGAATCACACAAACACACCCCTGTGTGCCTGCCGCCATCATGGGAGTCCCAGTGTAGAAACACAGGCTGAGAGAACTATACCCACCTTCACGCAATCCTGATCATCAGTGAATCCCCAATGTAGCTGCACAGATCTGGAGAAGCTCACTCCATATCCTGCTACCTCCCTGCAATCTGAAGTTAGAGGATGCCAGGTGCCTGTCCCATTCTCCTACACTGTGGAAGGGCAGTCAATGTGGAAGTGCATGCGGCTCCACAAACAGCTTCTTGGGAGTAACCCAGGAGAATGCCAAGACAAAGGAGCCAAAGGTAATCTCAGACCTCTAGCTCACATAGAACAAGTCTAGGAGATATATTCATGGAATAAATCAGAAGTTACACACCTGAAATCTTTCAGAGGATAGCAACTGAAGTAAAGAAACAACTTCTTGAGATTGTAAAAGCAGTCCAATCAGAAATAATGTCTCAGGTAAAAGAAGAAATCACAAACATACTAAAAGAATTGCTTAGGATGTCTAAAGTAGACATAGATAAAAAAGATGAGCATGGGTAAAAGATGGAAACTTTGAGTGAGTATAGAAAGTAATTACAATGCATGAAACAGATTTAAAGATAGATCTAGCAAATTTAAAAATCAGTTCAAAGCTGATAAAACTGTTTGAAAGAGATTGAAGATAGACTTTCAAACCTTGAAGATATGATTACAGCTACTGATCATGAAAGGAAAGATCTCTTTAAAATAACAAGAAATCAGGAAACAACAATTCAACAGCTGCAAGATGGCACAAAGAAGCATAATTTAAGAGTTATAGGTGTTGATGAAGAAGCAGAGGTCAATACAAATGAAATTAAAAGGCTATTTACAGAAATAATAGAAAAAAACTTCCCAAACTTGGGAAATGGATCTGACATGCAGATAAGTGAGGCATTTAGAACTCCAACTAGCCATATCAAATTAAATCTACACCCAGACATGTAATAATGGAGATGCAAGAATTTCATCACAAGAACAGAATATTAAAAGTTGTTAGATAGAAGAAACAGATCACCTAAAAATGAAAATCAGTCAGAATTACAGCAGACTTGTTCACACACTGTCAAGAAGGGCTTTGAGTGAAGTATTTCATGTCCTGAAAGAAAACAACTTCCAACCCAGATTGACGGACCCTGCAAAACTGTCTTTCAAAATTGTTGTAAAAATAAGATTCTTCCATGATAAAGAACAACTAAAGGAATTCATGAACACAAGAACATCCCTGCAAAGAATGCCAAAGGATATTCTAGAGAGAGATAAAAATTACCATGGTTCCAGGAACAGCAGGAGAGGAGGATCACCAAAAAAGACAGGCAACTGAATAAAGGGGAAAATTGGAGGGCCAACAAAAGGAAGATAGCATGGCAGAGACAAACCAATATATGCTGGTTATAACCATTAATGTAGATGGCCTCAGTTCAGCAATGAAAGGAAACACAGAGAGTGGATCAAGAAAAAAGATCCATCAATATACTGTATATAAGAAACACATTTAACTGGAAAAGAAATTCATAGACTGAATGTCAAAGGAGACAAAACAATTGTTGCATGTGACAAGTGACCAGAAAAAAAAAAGAGTAACTTGCCCATCAACCTCAGAATGGATAAGAAAGATAAGGTATTTCCATGCAGTGCAAAGCTATGCAGATATAAAGTAGGATAATCTTGAGGCTCTTGTAGGTAAATGGGCACAACTGGGGATCATTTTCATGGGTGAAACAGTTTGAACTCATAGGCATGAACCCCAGCAAAAGAAGCAGGAACTAGTGGGATCCAAAAGCAAAATAGTTATTATGAGTGATAGGGAGAAAACACCTGAGAGGGAAAGGTAAAAACTACTCTTAATTTCTTATCTTGTCTTGACCTCTTGTATTATTTTCACAATTTTGTTAGGTTGGGAAACAAAGCCAAATCTAGACAGAACAAACTGTCTTGTTTTGTTAATTTTACTCTGTCAGATCTTAGAGGCAGGTATTTTGATTATAATGGGGTATATTATGGTAATCATGGTTTCCTATTTTATTGTTTGAAATTTTATAATACTTTCATTCACTTAACTGGCTTTATTCTATTTGTTCTGTTTCATTTTATTATGTGTAATGGTATGAACAGCTATTTTGAAGGTATTATTGTAGCCATTGCTGATTTCCTATTATCTTGTTTTGAAATCTTATCATACTTTTGTTCTTCTGCTTTGATTGGTTCTATCCTGTTGTGTTTTATTTGATTTTATTATGTGTGATGTTATGGATAATTTTTTGAAGAAAATAAGATATTAGAGTAGCCGTTTTTCATTTCCTATTATCTGGTTTTGAAATCCTGAAATGCTTTCATTCTTTTCAATGGTTTGGTACTATTTTGTTATGTTTGGTATTATTGTGAGTGAAAGTATGGTCAATTATTTCAAAGAAACCAAGAGATATTATGGTAGCCATTTTTGATGTCCTGTTGTCTTGTGAAGTCCTATGTTGCTTGCATTGTTTCATTCTGATTTGCTTTGCTTTGTTTTGTTTTGTTTTATTCTCTATAAGATAAAAAAATGAAAGCAAGAAAATGTAAAACAAATGCTTGATGTACAGCACAAGTTGATTATATATGTAGATGGTATTTTTTATCTTAAACTGTTTCTGATGAAGCTTATATGGAATTACATTGTTTCATTAACTCTATGCCACATTTGAATGCAAAAGGAAAGAACATCATATCTGTTTTATGCTTCTGAGGATTTATAATTTTCTTGTGTCAGATGAGTTATTAGTTTTCATCTTGCCTACCACAATAACTACTCATAATGGAAATTATATAATTTGAATTTTGACAGTTTTTATCAGAACTGAAGCTCAAATATTTTTGTAATTTTAAAAATGAAAAACAATAAAAATAATGATACATAATTTCAAAACAAGATAATAGATTGACACTGGTTAATATATTGTGTACTGTTATCTTCAAAATAGTTGATCAGATTACAAGACATAGTCATGAAAAAGTGATCAATCAATGAAAGTATAAACTGTTCTTTTTGATAAATTAACAGAGATTATTAATGTAGTTATTGATCTTTTGCATATATTTATATCTATATCTATATATACCAAAGAGTATAAAATTTTACATTACCCTGATATTAAAAATTGATGTAATGGGTGGAATGATTATCTTTCTTCTAAAACTGAATTCATTTCAATTTTGAAGTGGTAATCAAGAACATGATGATATTAGGAAAAGAGGACTTTGGAAGGTAGTTAAGTCATAGGGATATAGCCCACCAAATTGGAAACACTGCTCTTAGGAAAAAACCTAAAGGTCTTTCCTTTTCTCTCCTCCATGCATAGATGGAAAAAGAAGACAGTGTTCATGAAATAGGTAGTTAACCCTCATCGGATATGGAATCTGCTGTTATCTTGATCTTTGACTTTGGTTACAATTTTTAGACACAGATTTCTACTGCTCATAAGTCACTTGGTTAATAATGTTCTGTTGTATATATCAGAATAGACAACAGCAAATAACCATAGAATATAGCAATTATCTGTCTATTCAAGGAAGATTATTATTAGAATAAAAATGCATTATGTTTATTTTTGAAAGATGCCTAGAAAGTATATATGTATTACTTTCTCATTGCTGAACACAATACCCCACGCTTGTGCATTAAAACAAAAATGTTTCATTTACCTTACAGCTTAAGGAAATTCAGTCTATGGTTAGCTGACTCCAAGGCAGAAACCTCACAGCAGGGAATGATGAGGCAAATGTGTTAGTTTATGGTGGCTTTAAGGCAGAGAACAGGACCATTGCTAGAGGAAGGATTAAGGAATTACATATAGTAATTTTTTTATGCTTACATGACTCACCTAGATATACATACAGAAGTGTTCTTTATTAATCACGTGGAGTACTCTCATGCTGGTTAGCTAGACATACTTGATTATAACTGTCATGGTATTCTAATATTTCAATTGAGACGCTATATTGTGCAATCCCATAACTATGATATATCAGTTGAGTTTGTAGTGTCCAAACTGAAGAGGACTTGAAAACACCTCCATACACAATATGAGTTTCACATTCCAAATAGCCATATTAAGTTTTTGATACCATTACTGTCAGTAAAATTTCTTTGAAATTCATGGTTGTAAATGTATTTTTCAAATTATTTAAATAGATACCACTCAACAAACCTGATATACATAATTAAAAACCATTTAATTTGTTGGATTGCTTACTAAAATTTTGATGTCATATTTACAATTTGAAACCTATTTTTTATAATTTACTTTTCTCCTCAAAAATTAAATGGAGGTAGGGGGTGAACACACTTGCACTTTGTATGCTATTATCTAAATTGATAAATTCAATTAAACTTGAATGTTTTTGGAAAACTCAAAATAATTAACACAAGGTTATATGTGTGTCTGCTTAAAAGTTTGGAGGAATAAGTGTTGGCACCTACACAATTATTCTGGGAAGCTGAATTAAGAGGATTGAAAACTTGACCCAGTCGGAGCAAATTAAAATCTTATTTATGTCCTCGCATCAAATCAAAAAAGTAAAAATTAAAAATGGTGTAATAGCTCCGTGTGAAGACTTTGTTATCAATCTTCAGTACTCCAAAAAAGTTAACAGGAAAATTGGCAATTTTGTGGTTATTATGATTTCTGTTCTATTAATGGTTTTCAAAGAGATTTCTGATGATTCTATATGCTTTTGTGTTGCATTGTTTTTCTGTCATATATCTTTGACTTTATTTCTTTCCATTTACATTTGTTTATGCAACCTACTAATTTGAAATGCTTAGGAAAAGAAAAAATATTGAATTACAAAAATAAAAATATATTCAGTAATAAATTTACACAAGGTAAGTGGAAGAACTGTATAATGAAAACTAAAAAATATTGATGAAAGAAATCAAAGAAAACACAAGCACATTAAATATATTCCATGTTAATGGATTGGAAGTTTTGTTTTATTTATTTATTTTTGTGGTAGCAGGGTAGAACTCACAACCTCATGGTTGCTAGGCAGGTGCTTACACCACTGAGCTAAGTCCCAACCCCGAGAATATTTAATATTATAAAAGCACCATTCCTACCCAAATAAATTAGCAAATTCATGCTCTCTCCATTGAAATACCAATGTTCTTACAAAAGTAAAGTCTAAAATTTGTATGAAACTAAAAAAAATTTCCTCAAAATACAAAACACAATTGTTAGGGAAGTAAAAAGAAATATATTCCACATTTGATTGTAAAGTATACTGCAAATAAAGAATAACAAAACCACACTGGAATAAAGATAGGCACACAGATAAATGGAGTATATGAGGGAAACAGCAAGTAAATTCACATAAAAATGTCAGCTGATCTTTGACTATAATATACAGTGGAAAAGAAACAGTCTACAGCAATGGTGCTGGAAAAAACTTTTAGTCAAATATAAAGAAACAAATTTGAAGTCTTACTTTATACCATTGACAAAAAAACCTCAAAATAAATAAAAATATAAACATAAGGCATGGAAACATAAAATTCCTAGGAGAAAATTTAAAGTAAAATGTTTTTGAAGTTGGTCTTGTCAATAATGTCTTGGGTAAAGCACCAATGTCTGTATTGATATAGGTAAATCACAATTTGGCTTTGATGAGAAAAAAAACAATGTGTTGTTTTATTACAAAAATTACTTTGAAAAATTGTGGGTATTTGAAAATACTGGATGTAATATCTTGTTTGTTGGCCTATAGGTCTTGAGAAATGCAATATGATCAAGGCAAATTTGCACCACAAAAAGTAGGTCTTATTCTCTAAGAAAGCAAAAGAACATGTAAAAATCAGTTCCTTGGGTGAAGTCAAAGAAAGTGAGTTTTAAACTTCATTGTACTTGTATATCAAGGCAGAATGGCATGGTGGCTAAGAAAACAAATTCTGGAGTCCTGGATGCTATGATTTAGATATTAAGTGCACATTAAAAGTATATGTCATACTGTTTATCCTAGGGTGATATTAATAGGAGGTGTTGGAACCTTAAAAGAGTAGAACTGGTAAAGATACTTACATTCTTGGAAATGTATCATTAAAGGAGATAGGATTCAAGCCAGCTTGTTACTCTCTTTTTTGCTTCCTGGTCATGAGAGGAGTGGTTTGGCTCCATCACATATCCTGGCACTGACATGGTGTTTCACCATGGGCAAGAAAGAAACAGGATCATTTGATCATGGACTGGAAACTGCAAAACTATAAACCAAAATAAATCTTTTCTCTCTATACATTGAAAATATCAGGTATTTCTTATAATGACTGAAAGATAAGTAACCCCACATGTAATTTCTTGGTACTTCTGGTAAGAATCTTAGAGTTACCATAACAAAATTATGATAAGAAGAAACAAGTAGGGGAACACACATTCTTTTTCTCTCAAATGTGGTTTGAAATGTGATACTTTTACATATTATTCTGCCATCATGCCATGTTATCCACCACCCTAACTAGAAGCAAAATATTGGGGCTATCATCTTAAACTTTAAATCTCCAAAATTGCTCAACAAAAAGGCTCTTCCTATATAATTTATCTGTATCATGTAATTCTTATACTAATGAAAAGCTTACTAATACACAGGCTGCATAAACTTACAAGGTTGCTTAATTTCTCTGAGTTGAATTTCTACCAGTTTTAAATGAGAGTCACAAAAATAGAAAATTTTGCGTTGGTTTGATGATACGAAATAATCCATACAAAACTGTTAAAATATTACCTACCATCTATCAAGTGTCAAATAAATATGGTTTGTTTTGTATTTTTTGTATTTTTTATTTAAAGATAAAAAAAGGAAAAAGGTAGAAATATTACAGAATTTCAAGAAAAGAAGATAAACAATAAGAAATCACTAGTTGATATATTACATATTGTTCTGTTAGAAATAGTTACTCAAGTTACAGAATTAAATAACACAAAGTGAACACTAAAGCAGTGAGAGTGCAAACAGATCTGTTCAACAATCCAACAAGAACCAAGAAATATGGTCATCAATCCCACACATGTAAACATACATGCAGCTATATCTTTTATAGCACTTCCTATTTCCTCTTTTTTTACAATAGCAATTATATTTTTTTAAAATTGTATTTAAAGAGAAGAAAAAAACAGAACAGAAAAAAGGGTAGCAACAATACAGAATTCTAAAAGAAAGAAAGAAAAAGGAGAATGGGAAAAAGACCCACTAAAAATCAGTAATCTATAAATTATGTATTGTCATCCTGGATGTAGTTGCTCAAGTTACAAAGTTAAAGGGTACATAGTAAATATTCAAACAGTCAGACTACAAATGGTTCTGCTCAAAAATCCAACAAAGATTCAGCAATATGTTCATCTATTTTACACACTCAAACATAAATGCAGTTATATCCCTTAGAGTACTTTCTTTTCCTCTCTTTTTTATAATAGCAATTACATATTTTGGTTTTATTACTCTTGTAGTTCTTATTTACTTTTTATACTAGAGATACAATATGATATTTATAAATATGATTCTTATTTATTTCACTAATGAGGATAGTCTCAAGTTGTCTCCATTTGACTATGAATGCCTCAAGGTAATCCTTTTTTACAGCTGAGTAATATTCTATTGTATAAAAATTCCACATCTTTTTCATCCACTCTGCAGTTGATGGGAATATTGGTTATTTCCAGGATTTAGCTCTCACAAATTGTGAGGCTATGAACATGGGTGCACATAAATCACTGTGATATGAACTTTTCAGATCTTTGGGGAAAATACACAGGAGGGGGATAGCTTGGTTGAATGGGGCTTCCAATCCTAGTCTTCTAAGAATTCTCCATATGGATTTCCATAATGGTTGCACCAGTCTACATTCCCACCAACAGTGGAGCAGTGTTCCTTTTTCCATGCAGCCTCGCCAACATGTGTTATCAGTTGATTTCTTGATGGCAGCTATTCTTTCGGGAGTAAGGTGGAATCTCAGTGCTGTTTTAATTTGCATTTCTTAAATGACCAGTGATGATGAACATTTCTTCATGTATTTATTTGCCATTTGTATATCTTTCTCTGAGAGCTGTGTGTTCATCTCAGATGCCCATTTTTGGAGAGGGTCTTTGAATTTGGGGGCTTGATGTTTTTCAATTCTTTATATATTCTGAACAGAAGTCCTTTCTCTGAGGGGTTGCTGGTTAAAATTTTTTCCCACTCTGTTGGTTTTCTTTCCACTCTGTTGGTGATTTCCTTTGAAGTGCATAAAGTTTTCAAAAATGTGAGATCCCATTTCTTGATTCTTTGCAGTGTTTCCCATGCAGTTTGCATTTTATTCATGAATTCTCTGCCTACCCCTATGTCTCCAAGACTTCTACCTAACTTGTCTTCCAGTAGATTTAGTGTTTCTGTTTTAATATTGAGGTTGTTGATCCATTTAGACTTTAGTTTTGTGCATGATGATATGCATGGATTACTTTCAGGTTTTGGCATGCAGAGAGCCAATTTTTCCAACACCATTTATTAAAGAGACTATCCTTCTTCCAGTGGACATATTTAGCCCCTTTGTCAAATATCAGGTGGCTGACTGTCTTTGTAGTTGTGCTTGCATTTTCTGATCTGTTCCATTGATCCTCAGGTCTATTTCTTTGCCAGTACCAAGATGATTTGATCACTGTGGCTTTATAATACTGTTTCAAGTCAGGAATTGAGATGCCTCCTGCCTTGCTTTTGTTGCCTAGAATTGCCTTTGCTATTCTAGGTTTCTTCTGTTTCCAAATGAATTTTAGGAGTGTGTTCTCTAGATCTGCAAGGTATATCAATGGTATTTTGATTGGGATTATGTTAAATCTGTATAACAGTTTTGGGAATATAGCCATTTTCCCAATGTTGGTTCTTCCTAACCAAGAGCAAGAAATGTTCTTCCATTTTCTAATATCCTATTCAATCTCCCTTTTCAGCATAGTATAATTTCCAGCATATAGGGCTTTTAAATTTTTAGTTAGATTGATTCCTAAGTATTTCATTTTTTACATGTTATTTTAAAGGGGAATATTTCCATAATTTCTCTCAGTGAGTTTTGTGATTGTGTACAGGAATGCTATTGATTTTTGAGCATTGACTTTGTAACCAGCTACACTGCTGAACTTGTTTATTACCTCTAGCAGTCTTGTAATGGAGTCTTTTGGGTCTTCTATATAGAGTACCATGTCATTTGCAAATAGTGATAATTTAACTTCTTCCTTTCCTATCTTTACTGCTTTTATTTCTCTCTCTTGTCTGATTGCCCTGGCTAGTGTTTCCAGAACTATGTTGAAAAGGAGTGGTGATAGTGGACATCCTTGTCTTGTTCCTGATTTTAAAGTGAAGGCTTTCAGTTTTGTCCATTTAGTATAATGTCAGCTGTTGGTTTGTCATAGAGGGCCTTTATAAGTTTGAGGTTGACGCCGTGTATTCCGAGTTTCTGAAGGGTTTTTACCATGAACATTTTTTGGACTTTGTCAAAAGCTTTTTCTCCATCTATTTAGATGACCGTGTGGTTTTTGTTTTTGGCTCTGTTGATGTGGTGTATTACATTTATTGATTTGCATATGTTAAACCATCCCTGCATTCCTGGAATGAACCCCACTTGTTCATGATGTATAATCTTCTTGATGATTTGCTGCATTCTATTTGCCAGTATTTTGTTGAGAATCTTTGCATAAATGTTCAGTAGTGAGATTGGCCTTTACTTCTCTTTTTTGGTTGGATCTTTCTCTGGTTTTCGTATCACAGTAAAACTTGCTTCCAGGAATGAATTGGGGAGGATTGCTTTTTTTCTTAATTTCATTGAAGAGTTTAAGGAGTACTGGCATCAAATCTCTAAATTTCTCATAGAATTCAGCTGTGAATCCATCAGGACCTGGGCTTTTCTTTATTGGTAAGTTTTTAATTACATTTTCAATTTCAATAGCTGATATTGGGTTGTTCAAAATTGCTATATCTTCTTAGTGGAGCTTTGGTAGTTCATATGTTTCTAGAAATCTGTCCATTTCCTCTGTGTTTTCCACTTTATGTGAGTATAGATTTTCAAAGTAGGTATTCATGATCTTTTGAATTTCCATGGGATCTTTAGTACTTTCTCCCTTTTCAGTTCTTATTGCATGAATTTGGGTTTTTTCTTTCTTTCTCTTGATAAGGTTAGGTAGGGGTTTGTCAATTTTGTTTAATCTCTCCAAAAACCAGCTTTTTGACTCATTAATTCTTTGTATTGTTCTTTTAGTTTCAATTGCATTGATTTCTGCTCTAATCTTTACAATTTCCTCTCTTCTATGAGCTTTTGGTTTAGCTTTCTCTTCTTTTTCTAGATGCTTGAGATGGAGCATTATGTTGTTTATTTGTGCTCATTCTGTTTTCTTGATATGACAGTTTATTGCTATATATTTCCCTCTTAAGACTGCTTTCATTGCATCCCACAGATTACAGTATGTTGTTTCTGTATTTTCATTGAATTTTAGGTATTGTTTTATTTCTTCTTTAATTTCATCTGTAGCCCACTGGTTGTTCAAAGGGCTTTTATTTAATTTCCATTTATTTATGCAGGTTTTACAATTTCTTTTGCCATGAATTTCCAATCTCAGTGCACTATGGTCAGATATTATGCATGGTATGACATGAATACCTTTGCATTTACTTAAGAATATTTTATGGGATAATATATGGTCTATTTTGGAGAATGTCCCATGTGCAGCTGAGAAGAATGTGTATTCTGATGTGGTTGGGTGGAACACTCTGTAAACATCTACTAAGTCCAATTGCTCACAGTATGATTCAGTTCTGTTATTTCTTTGCTGACTTTTTATCTAGTTGATCTATCTCTTTGTGACAATGGGCTGTTAAGATCTCCTGTTATAATTGTGTTCTTGTGTATTTGGTTTTTCATGTCCATTAGTATCTGTCTTATATAGTTGGGTGCTCCTTATTTGGCACATATGTATTTATAATTGTTAGTACTTCTTCTTGAATTTTTCCACTAACAAGTATATAGTGACCTTCTCTATCCCTTTTAATAATTTTAGGTTTGAAGTTCACGTTGTCTGCAAATAGAATAGTTACCCCACCTTTTTTCTGGGTTCCTGTTGCATGGAATACTGTTTTCCCTCCTTTGACTTTTAATCTATGAGTTTCCTTTTGGGTCAGATATGTTTCTTGTATACAGCATATTGTGGGGTCCTGTTTCTTGATCCATTCTGTCAATCTATTTCTTTTTATAGGTGAATTGAGGCCATTTATATTTATGGATATCACTGATATGTACTGGCTTGACTTTGCCATGTTATGTTCCAGTTGTTTCTTCCTGCTTTTCCTTTTATTTAATTGCTTATCCTACCTGGTGATTTCTTTCTGTTGTTGTTTTGTGGACTGTGGTCATTTTTATCTCTGTCTAGTATGTCTCTCAGTAGTTTTTCTAGGGTTGGTTTGGTGGATGTGAATTTCTTCAGTTGTTCTTTGTCATGGAAGTATCTTGTTTCTCCATAAAATTTGAACGAAAATTTTGCTGGGTACATCAGTCTGGGTTGATGGTTGTTTTCTTTCAGGGCTTGAAATACCTCACTCCAAGCTCTTCTTGACTTGAGAGTTTCTGCTGAAAAGTTTGCCATGATTCTAATGGGCTTTCCTTGATAGGTGTGTTGTTTCTTTTCTCTGACAGCTTTTAATATTCTGTTTTTATGCTGTATGTCTGAGATCTTAAGTATTATTTGTCTGGGTGTGGATTTATGTTGATTGTGACTGTTTGGTGTTCTATTTGTCTCACTCATCTGCATATCAGATTCTTTCCCCATGTTTGAGAAATTTTCTGCTATTATTTCTGTAAATACTTTACGTATGTCTTTTGCCTGGACTCCTGTATCTTTGTTAATGTCCATTATTCTTATATTGTTGCTCTTGGCATCATCATGAAGCTTCTGGATTATCATTTCATGCTCCTTTGTTCTTTTTAACAGTTCTATCCTTTCCTGATCACTAACCGTGATCCTGTCCTCAAGGTCCAAAATCCTATCCCCAGCTTCGTTTAGGCGATTTTGCACTCTTTCAATATATTTTTTTTTGTTGAATGTCTCTTTAAGTTTGTTTCATGAATTCTGCTTGTTTTCTATATTGTTCACTCAATGTTTCAATCAGTTTCACATGCTCACGTGCTTTTTTCTCTTGTTCTTCTTTAACTGCATTCAACAACTCCTTTACTAAAGTTATTTCTATCTTTACATGGAGACTACTTCTAATTTGATTTGGTCTATAGCCTGATGCAGTTGTTTTTTTATTTCACTCACTATCTTTTCAGAGATTCCTGGTGTGTTACTTTTGGGGTCCTCTATTTCAATGTCTCCTATACTTGATTCTGGTGAACTATATGTTTGAGACTGCATTTTGTTTTTTTCTTTTGTCATTTTCACTCTGCCTGGTGTTTTCTTTGTGTATGAGGGGATCACACACACTCTTTTCAGACACACCAAATTCTTACAGTTAGTTGGAGGGGGTTTTATTACTGGCCCTATTTATCCCCTGTACACTTCTTTTATAGGGATATACTCACCACATTGATACAGTCAATCCAGTGTAGTCCAAAGTTTGCCACCAAGGAGCAAAGTTCCAACTTTTCTCACACTAACTGGATCCTGCTGAGATCTTCTTATGTTTCAGGTGCGATGGCGGGCCCATCTTTTGCAGTCCAGGGCAGTTTTCAGTCTTGGGCAGCCCTCCTCATTGTTCCCAGTGGCAGGGCGGGCCCACGGGGGAGGTTCTGGCTGGCCTACCCCTGAGGTTGGCTTGTGCTGAGTTCCAAGTGGCAGGGCAGGCCCTTGGTGGAGGTTCGGGGGAGCCTACCCCTGAGGCAGGCTTTTGCTGATTTCAAATATGTTTTTATAAAGTGTCAATAAAATGCACTATGGTCAATTTGAAAAAATTCTGTGTCTAAATTTAGTATAAGAAATATATGATTAGGTGGATCCTGGTATCAGTGATTTCAGATTATTGAAGTATCTATGAACATTTTCTTGAAACAACTTATTTGGAGCCATTTCAAGAACATAGCCTAACCTTAGGTAAAATAGAACATATTCATAGATGAACTCACAAATTTTAGCATTCTCTATCTGAGCCAATAGCATAACCACCCATACTATCAAGAAATACAGTAGGCACATTTTCTCTATAACTCCATATTCTATAGATAAATTAACTATGTGGGTTTTGCATTTCAAGTCTAACATAAATAGATCTATCATCCATATCTTTACCAACACTGCCATCAGCAAAATCAAGATATTGCCATTTTGATCAAGACATCTATGGTATCCTTTCAGACTAGTCTCTCATCTACTCTACACACATCCAAGTTTTACCTTCAAAGGAACAAGAGATTTCTACATATTTTTAATGTCCTATTTTTAAGAATTAATGGATCCTTTTGTGTTAAGATCACAGAATAAAATTGTTACTGTTGATTACAAAGCCTGCATGTGCTGGGTGCTAACTCTATAGACATACCTTATATCAAGGAATTTCTTTACTTCCATTTTTGCCTACATTCTTTGAGTATCAGTGGTGTGCTATCCCTTCCCATTTTAGGGCCATTGCACACATTAAAACCTCTACAAAGATTATTATTCTCTGTATTGTATTTAAAATCACTCTTTTTTTTCTTCATAGCTTAGATCCACTATCATTCCTATAATATTATCACTTCCTCTTATGAGATGATTTACTTGCACAATCATAATTTATTCAGCAATATATTTGTCTTGAATTGATGTTTATTATCATCTCTTACTTATCATCTCACAATAACCATTATTTGTTGATATGTTGAACTAATTATAAACACAACCATGCATGTCTGGTCTTGTACATTTTTTCAGCCATAGTACCTGAAAATAAATTTTCAGTAATTATAATTTAATTAACAGTTTTATTATTATACTTAAAACTTTAAGGCCCCATATTTCAGTTCTCAATTCATATATCACATCTTCAAAGAGGCCTAGATACTGTTAGCAAAAGGTACTCAGTGCTCTTGAAAAATACCTTGTGTTGCTTTCTGTCTTATTATTTCACATTTATTTATTTACTTACTTACCCAATGGTACTTAAAACTAAACTGAGAGTGATGACAGTGAGCTGTAAACCCAGCCATTTACTAAATGTTATTTTTAGACAAGATCTTGCTATGTTGCTCATATTTTAGACAAGAAATTTATATGGTTATCAAAGAGATAAAGAAGATCACTACATACATGTTAGGGAAAAATTCAAGAGTTAAAGGTAAGAATTGTAAATGTCTGATATGGGATCACTCAGCTATATAAGAAAAATTTTATTATACATGGAAAATAAAAAACAATTCTAATGGAACTTAATAACTCACTTTCATAAATAGATCAGCTAGACAAAAAATCAGTAAAAAATATCAAATTAAACCAAACATGAACAAAAGGACTTAGAAGGTTTGTACAGAGTGTTCCAGTCAACAAGATCATAATATGTGTTATTCTCTGTTTCACATGGGATATTGTCTAAAATAGACCATATACAACCCCAAAGAACATGCTTACATAAATGCAAAGGAAGCAAACTTATCTCATGCATATTATCTGGCCATAGTGCAATAAAACAAGAAATTAATGGAAAAAGAAATAACAAAATTTCACAAACACATGAAAATTAAATAACATCCTGCTGAACAACCAATGAGTCACAGATAAAATCAAAGAAATTAAACCATATCTGTAATTGAACAAAATATAAATAAAATTTGCCAGAATCTGTTGGAGACAATGAAAACAGTCCTAACAGGGAAAATTATAGTGGTGAATTTGACAAAAGCAAAACAGAATGAACAAAAAAACAAACAACCTATTGCTGCACCTCAACACCTTTATTTTTACAAAAAAAAAAAAGACAAGCACAAAAGTGTAGAGAAGGGAGAAAAATATAAAGATCAGAGCAAAAATTAATGCAATTGAAACCAAGAAAACATACAAAGAATAAATGAACTGAAATTTCTTTCTTTGAAAGAATAAAAAATAATGATCAAACCTCTACAAAACTTTATCAAGAAACGAAAAGAAAAAGCTCAAAGTCATGCAATAAGAAATAATAAGGATGAAATCAGCATGAACATGTGGAAGTTCAGAAGATCAATACCTACTTTGAAAAACTTTAATCTCATAAGATAGAAAATACAGAAGAAATTAACAGATTCCTAGAAATGCATGAAATACCAAATCAGAATCAAGAAGATATAAAAATGTGAATAACTGAATATCAGTTAATGAAATTGAAAACATAATTAAAAACTCATGAAGAAAATTCCAGGTCCTGATGGATACATACCTGAATCCTACAACACATTTAAAGAAGATTTAATGCCAATAATCTTCAAAATTCTAATGAAAGTGAAAGATAAGAAATTCTCCTCTGATCATTTCTCAAGTTATGCATTGCTCCGATACAAAAAGTAGAGAAACACAAAACCAAAAAGAGTTGAAAGAATAAAAAATTAAATACTCTAATAAATATATAGGCAAAATTCCTCAAAAACTAGAAAACAGAATTCAGTAAATCAAAATTATGTACTATGTCCAAGTTACATTCATCCCAGGAATGCAGGGAGGGTTAAATACATAAATATCAATAAATATAACATAACATATCACCAGGTCAAAGACAAAAATCATATGATCATCTCAATAGAGGCAGAAAAAGTTTTTAATTAAAGTCAATACTCATTCATGATTAAAAAAAAACCTAGAGAAAATTAGAAGACATGGTCTTACATGAATCTTAGTCATCTATGACAAAAAATAAGCAAGTAGTCACACTAAATGATCAAAAACTGAAAGTTTCCAATCTAAAATCAGGAGCAAGGCAAGGATATCCACTTCTACCATCCCTATTCAACATAGTTCTGTAACTTAGCCAAAGTAATTAGACAAGAGAGAGAAATAAAAGAAATATGAATAGGAAAGAAAGACATTGAATTGTAATGATTCAAAGATGACATGATCCTCTACATAAAAGTCCACAAAAACTACACCAAAAGACTCCTAACAACTAATAATCATATTCAGTAGTGTAGCATGATACAAATAATCAAAAATCAAAAGTAATCTTGTAAGAAAATAACAAACTCACTGAGAGAAAAACTAGAGAAACAATAGTTTTCAAAATAGCAGCAAGAAATGTGAATATTTAGTGATTAACTTAACCAAGAATGTGAAAAATCTCTACAATGAAAACAGTAACACAGACGCCAAAGATGGCCAATTGACAGGTAGCATGATAAAAAGCCACTCTGAGAAAAACTCAGATGCTAGAATTTAACACTGTGGAGAAGACCAGATGAAAGGAGAGGAATTCTCATGACCCAGGAGGAAAATGAGGAAAAAGAAAAAGAAAAAAATTTAAAAAGAAGAAGTGTGGATGGAGGGCTGGAGCTGGGTACACTATCATTGCTGTACTTTGTGCATCTTAGAGCCAGGTGACTCACAATCGAGCTGAGGTTGCATCTCTGCTGAGAGCAGGGGTTGGTGATCTTGGGACCCTTGGCGGGAGGAGGTGCTGCACTGGGGAGTCGAAATGGCAAACTGAGATGCACAGACTTTGGTGAGTTCTAGAAACTGGGTTCCCCAGAGTGGGATAAATGGCTAGATGACATATTGGATTTGAGCAAGACAGGCTTGGATCAACAACTGCAGTGGCATCAGTCAGTGGCTCCTCACCCAAGGTAAATTGGTGGGATCTGCTTGGGCTGGGCCATGCCCCAGGTCAGATCCCAATAGCCAGGGACGAGGCTGTCCTGAACCTATGACATCTGCAGAGCACCCACTGACTTGTTGAAGACACTCACTGTCCTACAGGGGAGGGGTTGGCCCACATCGCTCCTGTGTGCACCTCACAGATCAACAACAGGCTGAAGAGAGCAGCAATCCCCTAGCCAGTATACTCCAGAAAAATTGTAAGCAATATGAAAAGGTCCAGAGACTTCCACCATTTGTGTGTCTGAAAGAATCCAGAAACATTATAAGACAAACAAATAACAAAAATCCTCCAACCACTGACCCAGGGAGTATAAGTCTGAACCATGGAGGTTAATTCAGAGGAGATTGAGGGCAGCAGACATGCAATATCAGACATGGCCTCATCAGAAATAAAGAAATACTTCCGTGACCACATTGACAAATTTAAATCTGAAATTCTAACTCAGGTGAAGCAAGATATAAGAAGATTAATTAAAAAAATGCTGGGCACTCCACAAGAAAACACAAATGGAAGAATGGAAGAAACCTGAGAAAGGAGAGAAGTCTTTGATGAAGAATACAAACAAAATCTAGAATACATGAAACAGATCCAAAGAGTATATCAGGAAATTAAAAACTCCACTAAAAGCTGGCAAAACTTCTTAACAGAAATTAAGGACAAACTTTCAAAACTTGAAGATATATTTGCAATGTATGAACACAAAAGGAACTCTTAAAAATAACAAGGAGCCAGAAAGTAACAATACAAAGGGTACAAAACAACAAAAAGATCTATAACTTAATAATAAAAATGTGAGTGAAGAAGCAGGGACAAATACAAATGAAATAAAAGGCTATTCACAGAAATAATTAAGGAAAATTTCCCAAGCATAGGAAATGGAAGTGATGTTCAGATATATGAGGTATACAGAACTCTAACCAGCTACAACCAAAACAGGTCTACATCCAGACATATAATATTCAAAATCCCAGAAATTCATCACAAGAACAGAATATTAAAAGTGGTCAGAGAAAAGAAATAGATCACCTATAAAGGAAAACTCATCAAAATCACAATGGACTTCTCAATGCAAACTACCAAATCAAGAAGAGCTTGGAGCAAAGTATTCCAAGCCCTGAAAGAAAATAACCTCCAACCCAGAATGATGTACCCTGCAAAACTGTCTCTCAAAATTAATGGACAGACAAGATATTTCCACAACAAAAAGGAACTGGGGGAGTTCATGACCACCAATCCAAAGCCTGCAAAAGAATACTGAAGGACATTCTAGAGAGAGAAGAAAATGACCAGGATTCCAGGAAAAATGGCAGAAAGGCCTCAATGAAAGGGACAGTAAAATGAAGGAGAAAAGCAAACAACAATGACAGAAAAAAACATAGCATTGATGAGGCAAACAAGATTGGTTATATCACTGCTTTGTCTTGACTGATTTTATTTGAATCTGGTATGCTTGATAGTATCAAGTCTGAGAGTAGAGGCAACTACACTGAAGATAACAAGATTCAATAGGATACCCATTCTGGTTTGATTATTAACTGCCTTTGAAGTCCTATAATGTCTGCAATGTTTGGCTTTTATTAATAGTGCTTTGTGCTGGTATGTTTAATTATAGTATGCATGATGATATAGACAATTTTATTGAAAACAACCAGAGACATCAGAGTAACTACCATAGATCACCTAGTATTGTGGTTTTATATGTCCTTTTCATTTTGTGTTTCTATAGGAATTGTGTTGTTGACTTGTTTTGATTTGTTTTTCCCTCTACAGAAAGGCTAGGTATACATACAGAGACTTACACATGCATAGAACTTCTAAACAGTTTATGAGAATTGATTATAGTTATTATAAGAAAAAGGGAGGAAAAGAAAGTATTCTAAAAGATGTAACTGCATGTATGCTTGGGTGTGTAGGATTGATGGCTATATTACTAAGTTTTTGTTGAATAGATGAACAGAACTGATTGCAGTCTCACTGTTTGAATGTCCACTTTGTAGGCTTTACTTTTGTAATTTGAACAACTACTTCTAAGATGAAAATATGTAATTATCAACTGATTTTGGTTATATGTAATTTCTTACTGGTTTTGGTTTTTTTTGAACTTATGTATTATTTCTACCCTCTTTTGTTTCATTTTTTTCTTTAAATAAAAAAAGAAAACACTAGTGCACAAAAAAGATCAAAATTACTTTTAAAAATAGAAAGATATCTCTTGTTCCTAGATAGGTTGAACAAATATAGTCAAAATGGCCACACTTCCAAAACTCTGTTCTACTTTTAATGTAATATCAATAGAAATAACAATATTATTCCTTATGGATATGGACAAAACAATACTAAAATCCAAATAGAAACAGAAGAAACCTAGAATACCAAAAGTAATTCTGATCTACAAGTGCAAGGGAAGCAGCATCACAATCATCAATTTCAGCTACAGTAATAAAATGACATAGTTTTGATGATAAAAATAAGCATACTTCCCAGCCTGACATGGTGGTGCATGCCTATAACCCCACATGTGGGAGGCTAAGGCAGGAGGATTGCTGCAATTTAGAGATGAGCCTGAGCTACAAAGTGAATTCATGAGCAGTGTGAACTGGATAGTTAGATCCTGTCTCAAAAAAAAAAAATAGAAAAATAGCAGAGTTTTGGATAGAATATAAGGTATGGAAACAACTCCAGCCACATTTATCTATGTTATTTTTTACAAAATTGCCAAATTTTTTCATGGGAGGAAAGACAGAATCTTTAGGAAATGATGTTGGGTCACTGGTCTTCCAATGTGCCCAAAGTCGAACATGGATGCATATCTCAACACTCACAGAACTAAAATAAAAATTGACCAAAGTTCTAAAAATTATAACACAAACATGTAAGCTGATAGAATACAAAACAGTTAAAATAGTTGAAGATATAGATTCAGGCAAAGACTTTCTGAACAAAATCCTACATGCACAAGGACTAATACCAGGAATCAACAAATGAGGTCACACTAAATTAAAAAGTTTATGCACAGTAAATGAAACCACCAATAGAGTGAAGAGACAACTTACACAATGGGAAAAAAAAAACTTGCCAACTACTGCTCAGATAAAGAGTTAATATATAGGCATACATAAATAGGCATACATAAAGAACTGAAACAAACAGACACCTTAAATTTAAGACTGAAACAATAAAGGGGTATCTGAAATGAATACAAACTTCTGAGATGAAATAATGCAATGATCAAATAAATACATAAAGGTGTGTTCAGCATCACTAGTCAGTTATGAAATGAAAATTAAAACAGTAAAAGGAAAAATTTTTGATAATGGATCAGTAAGGATAATGATGTATGATACTATTCTCATTTCCACTCCTTTATTATTATCTGTTTTATTTTGCCTAACTCAATTGAGAGAAACCATATGGTATTCAAACTTGTGTATCCAGTTTATTTCAACATTATATTGCAAGTTGTATTAATTTTCCTACGAATTTCTCAAAATTGTCTTTCTTTGTAGCTGAGTATGTTCCATTATATATGGATACTATGTTTTCTTTACTCAATCATTGGTTGATGGGTGTACACTTTGATTCCAGGGTTTAGTTATTACAAACTGTAATTCTATAAACATTGATATGCATGTATCAATGTAGTGTGATGACTTAAGTCCTTTGGCACACTTATATTGAAGGGGAATACCTGAGTCACATAAAGTTTCTAATTTTAATTCTTTAAGATCTATCCATACTGATTTCCCTAATAGTTGTTCTAAGTTTACATTCCTACTAACAATTTAGGATGATACTTTTTTTCACCATCATGATGCCAGTATGCTTTTAACTTTTTTCTTGATAGTTTTTATTATTTCAAGAATTAGAAAGCATCTTAGCAATGATGTAAATTGCATTTCTGTAATTTCAATTTTTCAAACATAAATTTTATTAATTTGGATCCACTTTCACTTTTTTGTAAGTGTAGCTAAAGAATTATCAATCTCATATGTCTTTTCATAGATTCAACTCCCGTTAGTTGATTCATATTGTTCAAGGTTATATTTTATTAAATTATTATATTCATTTGCAATTTTATGACATTTTCTTACTGGACTGTTTATTTTCTTATTTTACTGAGATGTTGAGATGTATTTTTAGTATTTATATTTGGAAAATCATGCTGTTTTTCAAATGCAAAAACTCTAAATCAAAGACTTCCAAGAAGGCTGGTGATTTAGCTCAGCAACAAGAAAGGTAGCTAAGACAATCATAAACAAAGCTAATTCTCAAATCTAATTTTTTAGATTGACCAAAGATCTTGAGGATTATATTATTTGAATCTTATTATTTATTCTTTATTACTCCATGAATATTTTTACTATATCTAATTTGTCTTTAAAATTTGATATTTCTTCATTTATTTCAATCCTGTCTTTAAATTTCATAGAGTTTATTGGTAATTTGAGATTCTCATTTCAAAGATTTTTGTTTACTTCTACTCAGAGCATATGTTTCTTCACATAAGTCTTTCATATGCTGTATTGTGTTCTTTAATCAGTTCAGATACACATTTTTTCTTTTAAAAAGTTCCTTGATCATTTTAACAATTGATTCCTCCAGCTACTTATTTGTATCTTCTTTGATCTTACTGATAATTTTAATTATCACGTTTTAAAATACTCTTCTTCTAGAGTTTCATCCATTTCAAAATCTCTCAGATAGGTTGTGGGTGAGTTGTAAATTTGTTACCTTGTTTCCTTGATTTTTGTTTTGAGAATGCAGATCTGCTGAGAGGGTATTTGTTAACATTGACAGTCATCTTAATGTTGTTTATTGTGATGTGACCTGGCTGTGACTATGTCACAGTGTAGAAAAAAACCCCAAAGTAATTCATTTACATTGTTGTGTTCAATCCCAGAACTGCTTTGTGAAGAGAGAATAAGTGCTAATAATAATAACATTTAATATACCAACAATATCAATATTAATTTAAAATAAGTTTAAAAACATATCTATCTCACACACTGAGTAAAATAAAGGAAATTTAAAATATGGGATAGATTGTTAAAAAATATCAATCACACACACAAAGAAAAATAGTATGATGTATATTAACACAAGATGTTATACTCATGTGGTGGACCCTAGAGGATATCATATATAACAGAAAATCCATTAAAGTGCCAGTGCTTAGAGAACAAATCAAAAATGCATGTACAGCAATCTTGATGATTACCCAAGCAGCAACTCACCATTCACCATACTATTAAATGTCTGAAAGTTAATGATCACCACTTTGAGCACCACTTGTAATTGTGCTGGACAAAGGTAACGTTTATCAAACTCACCACATCTCAATGCATTTAGTAACAAAGCATTTTAAAAATTTTTACAATCCTGATATTTATATATATTTCCCATACCTCTCTTCTCTCTCTCTCTCCCTCTCTCTCTTTCTCTTGCTCTTCCTTTTTCCTTCCTTTCATATTGACCTGTAACCTTCCTGCTGAGATGCATACATCCTTAGGCAGACAGTGGATTAACCTTGCTGGGTTGATGAGAAACTCAGTAGCCCCTCATTCAAACAGAGGACTTTAACAGGATTCCATCATAGCAGTGAGCTTGTCCATAAAATACAGGACTTCAGTGGGTAAACAGAAGCAGTAGCAAAGTCCCCTTCAACTGTAGGACCTTGGCAAGAAGAGCAGGAGAGTGAGTGAGCCCTTCTTCCATAGAGACAATATCAGGTGGTTTGAGGAGTGGGCCAATAAAGCCTCCCCCAACTTGAAGAAAATTAAAAGGGCTTATGAGACACCCAGTGACACATAGGGTCCCAGCTGAGACAAACACTATAGACAGATAGATCTGGTGACATGGAACAACCTGAAGACATAATAACAGTGGGAACTAAGGGGTGACTTACTTCAAGACTCCTAGGCTAGACAGCCTAGAAGAATACAGGACTCCTCAAACAGGTTATGTAGGAGGAATTCAGGTGATTGATCCTCCTCTTCATTGTAGTTTGTCCAGAAAATGGGCAAACCTCAGCCACACAGTAGGACCCTAAGATACAAACTACAGACAGTTGAGACTAGTGGGATTGAAAAACCAAACATTAGCCTGAAAGGTGAAAACGACAAAAAAAAAGCAAAATGCAATCTTAAAGATCTAATCCATCAGGAACAAGTACAAGAGACAGTGAAATACACAACATTAAAACAAAACACCTGAAATTTCTAAAATCATAGCAAGTGAAATAAAGAAACAAATACATGAGGCTATAGATGAAATCAAATTAGAAATAATTTCTAATGTAAAGACAGAAATGTCAACCTTAATAAAGGAGTTTCTAAGCATAGCTAGAAAGGATGTAGATAAAAAAATACAAGAAAGAAACCTAGAATAGCATAGGTAAGTCTGGGCAACAAAGGCAAGGCAGGAGATATCTCAATTGCTGACTCAAAATAGTACTATAAAGCCACAGTGGTAAAAGCATTTTACAAGGAAAGAAGTAAATCTGAGGATCAATGGAACAGATTAGAAGATGCAAGCACAACTACAAAGACACTCAGCCACCTGATATTTGACTAAGGGGCTAAATAGGTCCACTGGAAGAAGGATAGTCTCTTTAATTAATGGTGTTGGGCAAATTGGCTCTCCACATGCTGAAGACTGAAACTAGATCCATGTATATCACCATGCACAAAACTAAAGTCTAAATGGATCAAAGACCTCAATATTAAAACAGAAACACTAAATCTACTGGAAGACAAGGTAGGTAGAAATCTTGCAGACAGAGGAGTAGGAAGAAAACTCATGAACAAAACACAAGCTGCATGGGAAACACTTCAAAGAATCAACAAATGGGATCTCACATTATTGAAAAATTTCTGCACTTCAAAAGAAATCACCAACAAAGTGAAAATAAAACCCACAGAGTGGGAAAGAATTTTAGCCAGCAACCCCTCAGACAAAGCACTTATATCCAGAACATATAAAGAATTGAAAAACATCAAGCCTTCAAAATTCAAAGACCCTCTCCAAAAATGGGCATCTGAGATGAACACACAGTTCTCAGAGGAAAAGATGTAAATGGCAAATAAATACATGAAGAAATGTTCACCATTACTGGTCCTTTGAGAAATGTGAATTGAAAAAACCTTGAGATTTCATCTCACTCTGGAAAGAATAGCTGCCATCAAGAAATCAACTAATAACAAATGTTGGCGAGGCTGCAGTGAAAAAGGAATACTGCTCCACTGTTGGTGGGAATGTAGACTGGTGCAACCATTATGGAAATTGATATAGAGAATTCTCAGAAGACTAGGATTGGAAGCGCCATTCAATCCAGTTATTCCCCTCCTGGGTATTTTCACAGAAGAAGTGAAAAGTTCATATCACAATGACATATGTACACACATATTCATAGCAGCACAATTTGTAATAGCTAAATCTTGGAAACAACCAAGATCCCCATCAAGTGCAGAGTGGATGAAAAAGATGTGGTATTTTTATACAATGGACTATTGATCTATAAAAAGGATGATCTTGAGGTCTTCATAAGTAAATGGAGACAACTTGAGACTATCCTCACTAGTGAAATAAATAAGAATCATATTTATAACTATCACATTTTGTCTCTAGTGTAAAAAGTAATAAGAACTATAAGAGTAATAAAACCAAAATGTGTAATTGCTATTGTAAAAAAGAGAGGAAAAGAAAGGGCTCTAAGTTATATAACTGCATCTATGTTTGAAAGTGTAAAATAGATGACCATATTGCTGAATCTTTGTTGGATCTTTAAGCAGAACTCTTTGCAGTCTCACTGTTTGAATGTCTACTATATATCCTTTAATGTTGTAACTTGAACAGCTATATCTAGGATGACAATATGTAATTTATCAACTAGTGATTTCTTAGTGTTTTTCCTCTCCTTTTTCTTTTATAATTTTGGATTGTTGCTACTCTTTTTTCTGTTTTGCTTTTTTTCCTCATTAAATAAAATTTTTAAAAAATGTATAATTGCTATTGTAAATAAGAGAGGAAATAGGAAATGCTATTCAGGATATAACTGCATGTATGTTTAAATGTGTAGGATTGATAACCATATTTCTATGATATTGTCAGATTGTTGAATAGATATGTTTGCAGTCTCACTGCTTGAATGTCTATTTTGTATGCTTTAATTTTGTAACATGAACAACTATTTCTAAAAGGACAATATGTAATTTATAAACTAGTGATTTCTTATTGTTTATCTTTTTTTTGAAATTTTGTAATATTTCTGCACTTTTTCTGTTTTTTTCTCTTTAAATAAAAAGTTAAAAAGTTTTTTAAAAAAGCAAAAAAGCAGGGGAAACTGCTTGAAACCTTGTATAAACAATATAGAAACAAGTAGAATGCATGAAACAAATTCAAAGAGATATCCAAGAAATAAAAAATTCTATTAAAACCTGTGAACAGTTTAAATGAAGCTGAAGATAGAATTTTGGACCTTGAGGATAGGATCACAGCTAGTGATCATGAAAGGATAGAAATTTTAAAATTTTTAAAAATAACAATGCAGCATGAAATGACAATTCAACAGCTTCAAAATGATGCCAAGAGAAGCAATGTAAGACTAAAAGGCATAAGTGAAGATGCAGGAGTCAATGTGAATGACATGAGTATACCATTTACAGAAGTATAGCAGAAAATTCCTCAAACATGGGTAAAGTATCTGATATTCAGAAAAATGAGGCATGTAGAACACCAGTCACAATCAACATAAATCTGCACCCAGGCATATAATAATTAAGATCACAGATATGAAGCATAAAAACAGAATACTAAAAGCTGTTAGAGAAAAAAAAAGAACTCACCTATCAAGGAAAGCCAACTAGAATCATGGCAGAATTTTCAGCACAAACCCTCAAGTTAAGACAAGTTTGGAGTGAAGTATTTCAACCCCTGAAAGAAAACAACTTTCATCCAAGATTGAAGTATCTTGCAAAACTTTATCTGAAATACAATGCAGAAATAATATACTTCCATGACAAAGAACAACTGAAGAAATTCTTGTCCACCAAACCAACCCTAGAAAAAATACTGAAAAACAAACCAGATAGAGATAAAAATAACTACAATTTCCAGAAAAACAACAGAAAAAAACTACAAGACAGGCCAAGCAATTAAACAAGGGAGAAAATCAGGAAACCAACAGAAGGAACATACCATGACGAAGATGAGCCAATAAATATCAGCTCTATCCATCAATGTAAATGGCCTCAATTTATCTATTAAAAGAAATAGACTGACAGATGGTTCAAGAAACACAATCACACAATATGATGTATACTAGAAACATGTCTGACTTAAAAGGAAGCTCATGGGTTAAAAATCAAAAGATGGAAAACAATATTCCACATGATGGGAACCCAGAAAAAAAACAAAGATAGCCATTCCATTTGAAGACAGTGTGAATTTCAAACCAAAAATAATCAGAAGAGATAAAGTCACCACATATTGTCAAGAGCATAATTACAAAGAAGAGCTAACGATCATAAACATATATGCACCAAACACAGAAGCACCCAACTGCATAAGACAAATAGTATTAAACATGAAAAGCCAAAAAAACAACAGCACAATTGTAATAGGTGAACTTATCCTCCTCTTGTCACAAAGAGATATATCAACTAGAAAAATGGTCAGCATAGAAATAACATAACTGAATCAAACCTGTGAGCAAATGGACTTAGATGATTACATAGTGTTTTACCCAACTACCTCAGAATACACATTTTTTTTCAGCTGGGAATGGGACATTCCCCAAAATATACTACATATTAGCCCATAAAGCAGTCTGACATAAATATAAAGGGATTTAAATTATCCCATTCATACTATCTCACCATAGTGCACTAAAATTGGAAATTCATGGCAAAAGAAATTATAAAACCTGCATAAATACATGGAAATTAGCAACCTCCTGAACTATCAATAGTTTAGAGGTAAAATTAAAGAAGAAATTAATCATCACCTAGAATTCAGTGAAAGTGCAGATACAACATACCAAAAGGTGTGGGATGCAATGAAAGCAGTCCTAAGTGGTAAATGTATAGAAATAAATTGTCATATCAAGAAAATAAAATGAGCTCAAATAAGCAACCTAATGCTACAGTTCAAGCTTCTACAAAAAGAAGAGCAAGCCAAACCCAAAGGTCATATAAGAGAGGAAATTATAAAGATCAGAAATTAATGCAATTGAGTTTAAATAAAAAATACAAAAATTAAAGAATTGAAAACCTAGATTTTTTAGACTAAAAAAACTGATTAACTTCTAGGCAACCTTATCAAGAAAAAGAAAGAAAAAACTCAAATTCATACAATAAAGACTGAAAGGAGAGAAATTACTACAGATCCCATGGAAATTCCAAAGGTCATGAATGCATACTTTGAAAATCTTTACTCATATAAGATGGAAAACACAGAAGAAATAGACAGAGTTCTAGAAACTTATGAACTACCAAAACTCAATCAAGAAGACATAACAACTTTGAATAACCAAGTGTCAGGTATTGAAATTGAAAACATGATTAAATTACCAACAAAGAAAACCCCAGGTCCTGATGGATTCACAGCTGAATTCTATAAGAAATGTAGAGAAGATTCAATGCCAATATTCCTCAAAATCTTCAATGAAATTGCAGGAAATCAGTCCTCCCCAACTCATTCCTGGGGGCAAGTATTACTCTGATACCAAAACAAGAGAAAGACACAACCAAAAAGGAGAACTATAGGCCAGTCTCACTAATGAACATTAACACAAATATTCTCAATAAAATATTGCCAAATAGAAGGCAGTAAATCACCAAGAAGATTATACATCATGACCAAGTGGGATTTATTCCAGGAATGCAGGGATGGTTTAACATACACAAATCAATAAATGTAATACACCACATCAACATAGCCAAAAACAAAAATCACATGATCATCTCACTCTAAAATCAGGAACAAGACAAGGATGTTTACTGTCACCATTCTTATTCAATATAGTTCCAGACATATTAGCCAGAGCAATCAGACAAGAGGGAGAAATATAAGGAATAAAAATAGGAAAGGAAGAGGTTAAATTATCACTATTTGTGGATTACATGACACTCTACATATAAGACTCCAAAAACTCCACTAAATACTTCTAGAGTTAATAAACAAATTCAGTATTATAGCTGCATAAAAAGTCAACACTTAAAAATCAATAGCATTCCTGTAAACAAACAAAAAATCTCACTGAGTGAGAAATTATGGAAATACTGCCTTTCACATTAGCATCTAAAAAATGAAATATTTAGGAATCAACCAAATCAAGACTGTAAAATGTACTACTATATGGTGCAAATTGTACTACTCTACTAAAAGGAGATTGAAGAGGTTATTAGAAAATGCAAGGATTTTCCTTACTCTTAATTAGGAAGAACTAATATAGTGAAAATGGCAATACTTCCAAAACTGTTATACAGATCTATTGCAATCCCAATCAAAATACCATTAACATAACTTACAGATCTAGACAAAATATTCCTAAAATTTATTTAGAAATACAAGAAACCTTGAATAGCAAAGGCAATTCTGGGCAACAAAGGCAAGGGAGGAGACATCTCAATTCCTGACTTGAAATTATACTATAAAGCTACAGTGATAAAATAAGCATGGTTCTGGGAAAGCAATAGACCTGAGGATCAATGGAACAGATTAGAAGATGCAAAGACACTCAGCCACCTTATGTTTAACCAAGGGGATAAGCATTTTCACTGGAAGCAGGATAGCATTTATAATAAATAGTATTGGAAATAAAGGCTTTCCACAAGCTGAAGATTGAAACTAGATCCATGTCTATCACCATGCTCTAAACTAAAGTCAAAGTGGATCAAAGATCTAAATATTAAAACAAAAAAATCTTGGAGACATAGATATTGGAAAAGAATTTATGAACAACACACAAACTACACGAGAAGCACTTCAAAGAACCAACGATTGAGATCTCATCTTATTAAAATGTTTTGCACTCAAAAGAAATAACTAACAAAGAGAAAGGAAACCCTCAGAAAGGGAAAGAATTTTATCCAGCAGTCCCTCAGACAAAAGACTTATATTCAGAACATATAAACAATTTAAAAACTTCAAGCCCCCAAAATTCAAAAATGGACATTGGAGATGAACACATTTTTCTCAGATGAAGATATACAAATGGCAAATAAGTATATGAAGAAATGTTCATAATCACTGGTCATTCAAAAAATGCTAATTAAAACAGCATTGGGATTTCATCACACTTCAGAAAGAATGGCTGCAATCAAGAAATTGAGTCATAACAATTGTTGATGAAGCTGGAGGAAAATGGAATATTTCTCCACCATTGGTGGGAGTATAGAATGGTACAGCCACTGTGGAAATCAGTATGGAGATTCTTCAAAAAAATTAGGATTGGAAGCTCCATTCAAGCCAGCTATCCCCCTCCTATATATTTTCCCAGAAAAATTGAAAGTGTCATATCACAGAAGTATATATGAACCCATGTTTATAGCAATAAAATTTGTAATAACTAAATCTTGGAAACAACTGAAATGCTCATCAACTGCAGAATGGATGAAAAAAAGCAGTATTTTTATACAGTGAAATATTTCACAGCTATATAATGGGTGATCTTGAGGGTTTTATAGATAAATGGATGTAACTTGAGACTATCCTAATAAGTGAAATAAATCAGATTGTAAATATCACATCTCTGTAGTACAAAAACACTAATAAAAAACTGAAAGAATGGTAAGATTCAACATGTATAATAGATATTGTAATAAAGAAAGGCATAAAAGTAGTCTAATGTATAACTCTATATGTGTTTAAGTGTGCAAGATAGTCATACAAAGTTTTTGTTAACTTACAAAACAGAATAGTTTCTACTATTTTGTTTGATTTTCTGTGTACTTTTTAGGCTTTGATTTCATAACTTGAATAGCTATTTCTAAGAAGACAATATGTAATTTATCAACAAGTGATTTCTTATCATGATTTTTGAAATCCTATATTATTTCTGCCCTTTTTTCTGTTTTGTTTTGTTTGTTCTCTAAATAAAAAAAATAATGAATGAGGAATGCTGGAAGTACTATGGAGATAAAGGAACCCTTCTCTACTGTTGGTGCAAGTGTAGACTCTTGCAACCCCTGTGTAAATAAGTTTGTAGATTTCTTGAAAAATAGTATTAGGGATTCCATTCAACCAGCTATTCCTCTTCTTTTTTTTATTTTATTTAAAGAAAGGGGGAAGCAAAACAGAAAAAAGGGTAGAAACAATACAGAATTTCAAAAAAAATAAAGAGTAAGAAATCACTATTTGACACATTAAATATTGTCTTCTTGGATATAGTTGTTCAATTTACAAAATTAAATCATACAAAGTAGACATTCAAACAGTGAGGGTGCAAACAGTTCTGTTCACTGATCCAACAAAAACTTAGTAACATGGTTATTAATCCTACGCACTTAAGTATACATACATCTTTTAGAGCACTTTCTTTTCCTCCTCTTGCTATTTTTTAAATTTTTTATTTAAAGAAAAAAGTTTGAGACAGAAAGAGGGTAGAAACAATACAAAATCCCCAAAACAAAACAAAATAAAACAAAAAAACAAAAACAGTAACCAGTAAAAAATCACTAGTTGATAATTACATACTTTCCTCTTAGATGCAATTGTTCAAGTTATAAAAGTAAAGCCCACAAAGCGAACATCCAAACAGTGAGACTGCAGTCAGTTTTGCTCATCCATCCAACTAAAACTTTAGCAACATGGTTATTAATTCCACACACTCAAACATACATGAAGTTATATCCATTAGAATATTCTCTTTTCCTTTTTTTCTTAACAAAAACTGTAATCCATTCTCGTAAACTACTTAGAAGTTCTACACATGCATAAGTCTCTACATATATACTTAGCCTTTCTGTATTAGAGGGAGAAAAAAATCAAAACAAGTCAGCAATAGAAATTCCAGAGGAACACAAAATGAAAAGAACATACAAAAACACAACACTATGGTAGATCTATGGTAGTCACGATGATGTCTCTTGTTATTGTAAATAAAATTGTCTATATCATCAAATATAATATAAACTTAGAATTGCTTTGCACTATTAATAAAATCTAAACATTGGAGACATTATAGGACTTCAAAGGCAGTTAACAATCAAACCAGAATGGGTATCCTATTGAATCCTGTCATCTTCAGAGTAGTTGCCCCTACTCTCAGACTCAACACTCTCAAGCATACCAGATTCAAATAAAATCAGTCAAGATAAAACAGTGATATAACCAATCTTCTCTGTCTCATCTCTGCCATGCTACTTTTCTGTTGTTATTAGTTTACTTTTCTCCTTCATTCCACTGTCTTCCCCTTTCTTCGAGGCCTTTCTGCCATTATTCCTGGAACCCTGATGATTTTCTTCTCTCTCTCTAGAATGTCCTTCAATATTCTTTGCAGGGTTGGATTGGTGGTCACAAACTCCCCCAGTTCCTCTTTGTCATGCAAATATCTTGTCTCTCCATTAATTTTGAGAGACAGTTTTGCAGGGTGCATCATTCTGGGTTGGAGGTTATTTTCTTTCAGGGCTTGGAATATTTCACTCAAAGCTCTTCTTGATTTGATGGTTTGCATTGAGAAGTCTGCTGTGATTTTGATGAGTTTTCCTTTATAGGTAATTTGTTTCTTTTCTCAGACTGCTTGTAATATTCTGTTCTTGTGATGGACTTCTGGGATCCTGATTATTATATGTCTGGGTGTAGATCTATTTTGATTGTAGCTGGTGGGAGTTCTGTATGCCTCATTTATCTGAACTTCACTTCTGTTACCTATGTTTGGGAAGTTTTGCTTAATTATTTCTGTGAATAGACTTTTTATTTCATTTGTATTTGTTGCAGCATCTTCATTCACATATTTTGTTCTTAGGTTATAAATCCTCTTGTCTTCTTCTAGCCTTTGTATTGTTGCTTCCTGGTTCCTTTTTTTTTTTTAAGAGATCCTTCCTTTCACTATCATACTTTGCAAATCCAACTTCAAGTTTTCAAAGTTTGTCTTTAGTTTCTGTTAAAAGGTTTTGCCAGGTTTCAATGGAGTTTTTAATTTCCTGATATTCTCTTTGGATCTGTTTCACATATTCTAGATTTTCTTTATATTCTTCATCAAAGGCTTCTCTCCTTTCTCTGGGTTCCTCTATTCTTTCACTTGTGTCTACTTGAGGATTACCCAGGAATTCTTTTATTAATCTTCTTATATCTTGCTTCACCGGAGTTAGAATTTCATATTTAAATTCAACCATGAGGTCATGGATGTATTTCTTTATTTCCAATGAGGCTGCCTCCTCTGCATTTACCTCTGTTGGACTCACTTTCCCTGGTTCTGCAGTTGGGCACCTTTTACTCTTTCCCTGTCTTGTCATGTTTTCAGTCCCCTTCAGACAGGTGGGTGGTAGAGGTCGCTGTGCCTTTTGTATTGCTTACAGTTTTTCTGCCTCACACTTGCTAGGGAAGTACCAGCCCCCAGTCCACTGTAGATCTATGAGTTGCAGGCTGAGATCTGTCTCCTCCCCCTATGCCAGTCAGCCAATTTAGGCTTCAACAAGTTTGTGTGTTCCCTGCAGATGCCACTGGCCCAGAAAAGCCTCCTCCCTGGCTATTGAGTTCCAACCAGATCCCACCGATCTGCTTTGGACTAGGAGTCATCAGTGGATGCTGCCTCGGGTTTTGATTCAAGCTGGCCCTGCCCAACTCCAGAATGTCACCCAGCCAGTCCTCCTGGTTTGGGGAATCCAGTTCCCATCACTCACCAAAGTCCGTGCAGCTTGACTGGCTGTTTCCAATCCCTGTCTCAGAGGCTCCTCCAGCTGTGGGTCTGGAGCTCACCAACCCCCACTCTCAGCATTGCTGCAATCTCAGCTCAATGGTGAGTCACCTGTCTTTTAGACATTCCAGTACAGCAATCAGGGCTTGCCCAGCTCCAGCCCTCTGTCCATGCTTCTTTTTCTTCTTTCTTTTTGTTTCTATTTCTTTTTCCTCAGTTTCTTCCTGGGTCATGAGAATTCCTCTCCTTTTGTCTGGCTTTCTCCATGTTGCCAGATTCCAGCATGTGAATTGTTTTTATTTTGTTTTCCTCAGAGAGGCTCTCTTATCATGCTGCCAGTCAGTTGGCCATCTTGCAATCTATTCCTCTTACTTTCCCAAAGAACTATAAAGATTATACCACACTGATACAAGCACCCCTAAGTTTTCTACTGCACAATTTTTATTAGTCAAAACTTGGAAACAACACAAAGGCCCATAAAACAATGTATAAACAAAAGTATATTAGGGAGTACTACCCAGTGAAAAAGACTGATACAGTTGAGACTTTAATAGGTAAATGAATGCAACATGAGAACATACTCACAGGTAAAATAAATCAGACCCATATGTGTAAACATAAAATTATCTCAGTAGTGTGAGAAGCTGAGTAAATAAGTAACATACAATACATATAAAGGATATTGTGAATATGGAGGAAATTTTTCAAAAGAAAATATAAACTATGTGGGAAAGGGGAAAAAAGGATAAAAAAGAAAAAATATATTTATACACAATATACTTGGGATAGTTATGCAGCTAGGTTCTCCTAGTTCATTGAAAAGAAAGATCTGTGCTAATATTTTCTGGATATATTTTTATTCCTATATCTTGTACTATGTGTAACTACTATGAAGATAATAATACACAATGATTCAATTATTTTATTTTTAGTGTAGCTTGAAAATCTGTTTTGTGTTCTTTCTGTTGTTTCTTCTTCTTTCCTATAAAATAAAATTTAAAAAATTCTGTCTTCTGAGTGCCTTCAAAACACCAGGTTTTGGCAGTGCCATGCTGTGAGATGAGTTGCAGCTCACCAGGGCAGGCCTGGAAAAGTTTAGGACCATCAATCCAGGCAGCTGGGTGCTGACCAGCCCCCTTAGGACACTGGACTAGGTTCCAGAGATTCTGTGGGCCTGAGTGGACTGTGCCTAGTGACCTTCCTTCAACCAGGGGAGCCAGGCCCACCAAAAGGGGAGCCAAGCTGGTGCCATGCCTCAAGGTGAGTTTCAGCTCACCAGGCCAGACCTGGAAATGTTTGGGACCATTGATTTTTGTGGTTGGGTGCCTGCCCAATCCCTTTAGGTCACTAGACTAGGCTCCAGAGGTTCCATGGGCTTGAGTGGACTGCCCCCAGAAAGCTTCATTCAACCCAGGGAAACAGGCCTATGGAAAGGGGAACCAAGCCAGTGCTGTGCCATGAGGTGAGTTGCAGCTCACCAGGGCAGGCCCAGAAATGTTTGGGACCTTCAATACCAGCAGCTTGGTGTGCACCCAGCCCCCTTATGACACTAGACTAGGCCTCAGAGGTTCCACGGGCTTGAGTGGACTGTGCCCAGTGGCCTTCATTCAACCAGCAGAGCCAGGCCCACCTAAAGGGGAGCCAGGCCTGAGCCACTGCTGCAAGGTAAGTTGTAGCTCACCAGGGTAGGTCTGGGAAACATTTGGGAACATGGATCTTGCTGGGTAGGTGCTAGCCCAGCCCCCTTAGGACATTGGACTAAGCTCCAGAGGTTCCAAGGGCTTGAGTAGACCATGCCCAGTGACCTTCATTCAACCAGGGGAGCCAGGCCCACCACACAAGGGGAGCCAAAGCCAAGTGATTCCCAGTAGCAGAGGACTCGGCAGGTGATTTCCACCACACCCAGGGAAAGCTTTGGAAAAATCACTGGAAATGTGGAAATATAGGAAAATGACAAAATGAAAGACCAAAATGCAATCTCAAAACTCCAGCCTATCCCAAGAAAACCTAGGTGACATATAAATAGAAGAAAATACTACACATACACCTCAAATGCATGAAATGATATCAACTGAAATAAAGAAGCAAGTCCGGGGAGCTATGAGGGAACTCAAATCAGAAATAATCTCCCAGGTAAAAGAAGAAATGATAAAACTAGTGAAAGATATACTGAATGCATCCAGTGAAGACACAGCTAAAAAATTAGAGGAAGAAAGCAAAATGATAGAATCCCTTAATGAACAGTTTAAGAGACGAACAGAATGCATTATGCAGATTCAAAGAGATATACAGTAAGTCAAAAACTAATGAAAGTTAGAAAAACTGCCTCAACAAAAGTGAAGATAGAATCTCAGACATAAAAGATAAGATTGCAGCTAGTGAGCAGGATAGGAAAAATCTTCTAACAATAACAAGAAATCAGGAAATAATAATTCAAAAGCTGCAAGATGATGCAAAGAAAAACAATATAAGATTAATAGGGATAAAAGAAAAAGAAGGGGACAACACAAATGATATCAAGGCTATTTACAGAAGTAATAGTTGAAAACTTCCCAAACATGAGTATGGAAATGGACATACAGATTAGTGAAGCATGTAGGACTCCAAATAGCCATAATCAAAACAAAACTACACCCAGATATATAATAATCACCATCCCAGAAATCCAACATAAGAACAGAATATTAAAAGCTGTTAGAGAGAAAAGACAGATCACCTATAAAGGACAACCTATCAGAATCACATCAGACTTCTCAACATAAATAATGAAATCAAGA
The DNA here is from genome assembly GCA_004027455.1 of Hydrochoerus hydrochaeris. Taxonomy (NCBI): domain Eukaryota; kingdom Metazoa; phylum Chordata; class Mammalia; order Rodentia; family Hydrochaeridae; genus Hydrochoerus; species Hydrochoerus hydrochaeris. The sequence continues at coordinate 137,409 of PVLA01000035.1, read as the reverse complement.
AGAGAATGGAGTGAAGTTTTTCAGATCCTAAAGGAAAACAACTTTCAACCCAGACTGATGTACCCTGCAAAACTGTCCTTCAAAATGGATGGAGAAATACGATACTTCCATGACAAAGAACAGCTGAAGAACTTCATGATCACCAAACCAAACCTAAAAAGAATATTGAAAGACATTCTAGATACACATAGGAAAAATACTAAGCAAGACAGGCAATTAAGCAGAATGGAAACTTAAGATACAACATCAGAAAGATAACATGTCAACAATAAACCAATATATGTCAGTTATAACCAGTAATGTAAATGGCCTCAATTCACCAATTAAAAGTAACTGACAGGCAGAATAGATCAACAAAACAATGTCCAACCATATGCTGTCAACAATAAACCCATTTAACCCAAAAGGAAAGTCATAGACTGAAAGTCAAAGGATGGAAAGCAATACTCCATGCAACAGGAACTCAAAAAAAGTGGGGGTAGCTATTCTGTTTGCACAGCATGTGAACTTCAAACGAAGAAAGTTCTGAAGAGATAAAGAAGGTCACTTCATACTAGTTAGGGGAAAACTGCAAGAGGAAGAGATAACAATCTTAAATATATATGCACCAAATTCCAGAGCACCCTACTACCTAAAGCAAGTATTAACAGAAATGAAAAATCAAATAGGCAATAACACAATTATAACAGGAGACCTTAACACACCATTGACACAAAGGGATAGATCAACTAGACAGAAAATCAGCAAAGAAATAACAGAACTGAATCACGCCTATGAACAAACGAATTTGACAGACATATACAGAATTTTCCATCCAACAACATCAGAATATACATTCTTCTGAGCAGTACACGGCACATTCTCTAAAATAGACCATATACTAACCCACAGAATATATTGAAGTAAATGCAAAAGAAGTGAAATTATCCCATGCATGTTATCGGATCATAGAGCCATGAAACTGTAAATTTATGATAAAAGTAACTTCAAAAACCCCACAAACACATGGAAATTAAATAATACACTCTTGAGAAATCAGTGGGTCACAGAGGAAATTTAAGAAGAAATTAAATAATATCTACAAGCAAACGAAAATAAAAATACAACTTACTGGAACCTGTGGGATGCAATGAAAGCAGTCCTCAGAGGAAAATTTATTGCACTGAGCCAGCTTGAGCAGCAACTGTCTACTTGGCCCCATCTAGCTGGCTGGTAAGCACTCATTTTCCTGTGTTTTCACCTCAGGTTTGCTAAGGTATAAACCAACTTTGAATGGAGCAGGATGAATTCTGACCATGGGAAAAGATTGGTCTCAAGCTCTTGAGGCTGCAGTTTGTTGTCAGCTTGATCTTTGGTTTTGTTCTCTGTCCTGCAACAGAAGTTTATGAGCTATGGATGGAGAAGTAATACAAGGCCTCTTGAAAATCAGTCTGGTTTTCCTGAACCAGTCCCACAAATCTTTTGGGCACTTGCCTTTCCTGAGTTCTGTACCTGTTTCTTTGAAGATTCAAGGAGTTTCTTACTTGGTAACAACTATCCTAATTTGTAAAAATAAAATTCTTGAAACGAAAAAAAATAAAATTTATTCCACTGAGTTCCCTCATTAGGAAAACAGAACAAATGCAAATAACCAACCTGATATTTCATCTCAAATATCTAGAAAAAGAAGAGCAAGCCAAGCCCAAAGCCAAAGAAGGAAGGAAATTATAAAGATAAGAGCAGAAATTAATGCAACAGAGACTGAGAAAACAATTCAAAGAATCAATGAATCAAAGAGTTTGTTCTATGAAAGAATAAATAAAAATTGACAATCCCTAGCCAACCTAATTAAAAAAGAAAAGAAAAGACTCAAATTCATGCAATACATAATGAAAAAGGTGAAATCACTACCAACCCTGTGGAAATACAGAAGATCATCAACAACTATTTCAAAAACCTCTACTCTCATAGATTCGATAACACAGAAGAAATGGACAGATTCCTAGAAACATATGAAGCACCAAACCTGGATCAAGAAGATGTAAAACTGATGAATAACCCAGTTTCTATTTACGCAATTGAAAATGTAATCAAGTCCCTACCAACAAAGAAGAGCCCAGATCCAGACAGATTCACTGCGGAATTCTACAAGAAATACAAAAATTATGCAATGCCGACACTCCTCAAACCCTTCAATGAAATTGAAAGGGAAGAAATTCTCCCTAAGTCATTCCTGGAAACAAATATCAATCTAATACCAAAACCTGAGAAAGACCCAACTAAAACAGAGAACTACAGGCCAATCTCCCTAATGAACATAGATGCAAAAATTCTCAATAAAATATTGGCAAACAGAATGCAGCAAATCATCAAGAAGATTATACACCATGAGCAATTGGGATTCATCCTAGGCATGCAGGGATGGTTCAACATACATAAATCAATAAATGTAATCCACCATATCAATAGAGATAAAAAAAGAATCACATGATCATTTCTATAGATGCAGAAAAAGCTTTTGATAAGATCCAACATTCATTCATCATAAGAACATTACAAAGAATTGGGATAGTTGGTCTTTAGCTCAACATGATGAAGGCCATCTATGACAAGCCAACAGCCAGTGTCATATTAAATGGCCAAAAACTGAAAGCCTTTACACTAAAATCAGGCACAAAGCAAGGATGTCCCTTATCACTGCTCCTATTCAACATAGTACTGGAAATATTAGCCAGAGCAACTAGACAAGAGAGAGAAATAAAAGGAGTAAAGATAGGAAAAGAAGAAGTCAAATTATCATTATTTGCAGATGACATGATACTCTACATAGAAGACCCCCAAACCTCCTTTGAAAGACTCCTAGATATAAAAAATAAATTCAGGAATGAAGCTGGATACAAAGTCAATACTCAAAAATAAATAGCATTCTTATACACTAACAACAAAATCACCAAGAGAGAAATAAGAAAAGCCACACCCTTCACACTAGCATCCAAAAAAATGAAATACTTAGGAATTATTCTAACAAAAGTTGTAAAAGAGTCGTACAGAGAAAATTATAATACCTGAAAAAAGAAATTGAAGAGGACCTCAGAAAATAGAAAGACATCCCTTGATCATGGATAGGAAGAATAAATATTTTGAAAATGGCCATTCTCCCAAAATTGTTATATAGATTCAATGCAATCCCTATTAAAATACCACCAACATACCTCATAGATCTAGAGAAATCACTCCTAAAATTCATCTGGAATCAGAAGAGACCTAGAATAGTAAAGGCAATTCAAAGCAACAAAGCCAAGGCAGGAGGCATGACAATCCCTGACTTGAAGTTATATTACAAAGCTACTGTAATAAAATAAACATGGTATTGGAATAAAAACAGACCTGAAGATCAATGGAATAGACTAGAAAATACAACTGCAAACACACTAAACCACCTTATCTTTGATAAAGCTGCCAAGCATGTTCACTGGAAAAATGACAAACTCTTTAATAAATGGTGCTGGAGAAACTGGCTATCCATATGCCGAAAACTAAAATTAGATCCATGCCTGTCACTGTGTACTGAACTGAAATCTAAATAGATAGAATATCTAAGTATTAAAACAGAAACACTAAATCTGTTGCAAGACAAAGTATGTAAAAATCTTGAAGACATATGGGCAGGTAGAGAATTCATGAACAAGAACCAAACTGCAGGGGAAATACTTCCCAGAATCTATGACTGGGATAACGTCCTATTAAAGAATTTTTGCATGTCCAAAGAAATCTCCAGCAGAGTGAAAAGAAAACCCACAAACTGGGAAAAAATATCAGTGAACTGTCCTTCAGACAAAGGACTTCTGTCTAGAATTTATAAAGATTTTTAAAAAATCAGACACCCAAAATTCAAAGACCCAATCCAAAAATGGGCATCTGAGATGAACACACAGTTCTGAAATGAAGAAATCCGAATGGCAAATAAAAACATGGAAAAATGTTTATCATCTTTGGTCATTAGAGAAATGCAAATTAAAGCCACACTGAGATTCCATCTCACTTCAGAAAAAATGGCCAGGATCTACAAAAATACCAACAACAAATGCTGGAGAGGCTGTGGGGAAAAGGAACTCTTCTGCACTGTTGGTGGGAGTGTAGACAAAATGCAACCACTGTGGAGGTCAATCTGGAGATTCCTCAAAAAACTGGGGTTGGAGGTCCCATTTGACCTAGCCATTCCACTCTTAGGCATATTCCCAGAAGATCTGAAAACATCTTACCACAGTGATATATGCACACCCATGTTTATGGCAGCACAATGTGTAATAGCCAGATCTTAGAAACAACCTGAGTGCCCATCACCCGAGGAATGGATAAAAAAATTCTGGTACTTTTATACAGTGGAGTACTACTCAGGTACAAAGAATGATCACATTGACATATTTATAAATAAATGGATGCTTTTTGAATCTATACTCATAAGTGAAATAAAGCAAACTCACATGTATAAATACTGTATAGTCTCCCTAGTGTAAGAAATGGTAACAGTACAGAAGATCTTATGGAAATCATGGTTCACCATTATACTGCTTTGACATCTTATGTTTTCATTTATTGGTTGCAATGGTTTCATCCTGTTTTGTTTGATCTTAACATATGTGATCATATGAATAGTTACTTTGAAGGCAAGACAATATGACAGCCATTGTTGACTTGATATCATCTTGCTCTGAAGTCCGACCATGCTCCTGTTTTTCTAGTACCATTGGTTCTAACACGTTGTGTCTTATTGGATTTTAATATGTATAATAGCATAAACAAAATTTTTATGGAAAATGAGATAATATAACAACCAATTGTTCATCTTTGGTTATTTGGTTCAGAATGCCTTTGCAATACTTTCATTCTTTTGAGTGGTTTTATTCTGTTTTGTTATGTTTGACATTATTGTGTGTAAATCTAAGCTCAACTATTTCAAAGAAAGACACATAATGATAGCTACTGTTAATATCCAATTGTCTTGTTGTGAAATGCTGTGTTGCTTACATTGTTCTATTCTGATCTGCTTAGATCTGTACTCTTTTGTTTTATTTTCTTTAAAATAAAAAAAACACCAGGTTTTGGTCCAGTATACATTATTTTTAAGCCTGGGAAACTTCTTAAACATGTAACTAAATAAAACATGAAGTAAGATCTAAGTTGAAAAGTACCTTTTGTTAAGCTATCAAAAATGGTATAGCAAATAATTGGTCCGATTGACACACTTCTAGGTTTTTATTGACTTATATTTTACTTTAATCTTCCAAAAATAAATTTACTCACAATGGATAAAGAACCTTGAGTAAGACAGACAGACAGAGAGAGAGAGAGAGAAAGAGATTAACTAGACAAAAAATTAGCAAAGAAATATCAGAACTATACCAAAACTATGAACAAACTGACTTAGTAGATGTTTACAGAATTTTCCAACCAATAACATCAGAATACACATTCTTCTTAGCTGCACATGGGATGTTCTCTAAAATAAACCACATACCAGCTCACAGAACATGCCTCAGTCAATTCAAATGAAGTAAAATACTCCTGTGCATATTATTTGTCCATAGTGCAATGAAAGTGGAAATTAATGGCAAAAGAACTTGAAAACTTTCACAAACTCATGGGAAATAATACCCTCTTTAATAACTGAGTCATGATGAAATTAAAGAAATTTAACAATATCTACAATTAAATGAAAATGAAGATACAACATACCAGAATCTTTGGCATTTAATGAAATCAGCTCTCTGATAGAAATTTATTTTATTTCTCACATTATTGTAATTCCCATATCAAAAAAAACATAATGAGCAAAAACAAATGGATTTTGAACTGCAAACATCTAGAAATTGAAAAGTAAGTAAAGCACAAACTCAGGCAAATGATGAAATTATAAAGAGCAGAGCTGAAGTTAAAGCAATTGAGATTAAGAAAACAATATAGAGAATTTATGAATAAAGCAGTTGGTTTTTCAAAGAATAAGTAAAATCGATAGGCCCTTATCCATATTTATAATAAAAAAAGAAAAAGAAGACTCCAGTTCATACACTGAATAATGGAAAGTTTGAAATCAATACAGATCCTGTGAAAATTCAGAAGTTCATCAGTACATACTTTGAAAATATTTACTCTTGTAGATTGGATAAACAAGGAAGAAATAGATACATGTGACTTGCCAATGCTGAATTAAGTAAGTCTAAAATTTCTAAATAACCAAATATCAGTAAATAAAATTGAAAATGTATTTAAATGTTAGCAAAAAGGAAAATCCCAAGTCCTGATGGGTTCCATGCTGAATTATACAAGAAATTTATAGACGATTTAATGCCAATACTCCTTAAAATTTTAACGAGGAGTGGTTTAATCTGAAGGCCACCACAGTGATAGCTGTGCAGCTACTGGACATTGCTTGGGACCTGTTAGGACTCCACCCAGCAGCCCCATACAGTCTGGGACCTTTGTTTCAGCACTGGGCTACTGCTTGTGGTGTAGGGGAACAAAATTCCCTACTTACTATATGTCTGGCATGAGTTTGTGTTCTCTGAAATTGAAGAATGAATTTTAGAAACAATGGAGGTGAAGATCAGAAATATTTAGGAAATTGGAGTTTAAGAACAGAATATATTTACTGAAAGAAAGCTCCTGTCTGAGTGAGAGACAGAAGAAGTCCCAAGTGAGTTACCAAAGATTCTGCCTTTTCTAGGGATTTTTATATAGAGTAAATCTATGCTGTGAGGCAGGTCTAAGGTAGGGAAAACTTGGAACTCACAAGGCTGACTGGCATGAAATGTGATAGATCTATGTCAACCAATAAGTGTAAATGTTCATGTAAAACTGACCAAATCAGGAACTAGTGGAGAAGCGAGTCATGTAACAAGGGAGCATTCTTACAGATCAGTGACTCTTCTAGAAGGGGATTGGGATGGTGACTCTGGGCTCCTCAACATAACCCATGCTTAATCCCTAATATTTATATTCAGGGTGTAGTTGTATTTCTTTTGCCTTCTGTATTGAGATCTGGCCCAAAGCAAGAGGTGTGTGTCTCCTCAGGGTTACAAGACATCTGATCCTCAGTTCCAACTTCCTTGAGTTTCTATCCCTTTCTTACTGTCTATAATATTTCAGATTAGATCAGCTGCCTATAACATTTGGGCTCTGCCCAGTGAATGCTAGGTAACTCGGGAACCATCATGTGCTGAGTGGCATGAGTTGAAGGCCTCCAGAGTGAATTCTACCTAGCTCTGCAGCCCTGGGATCTTACTCAGAATCTGGTTGTACCCCACCCAATATAACCAAACAGTCCAGAACCTTTGGTTCCTCACTTGAGTCCCACTTAGGCCCCACCCCAGTGACCCCCAGGTAGTTGAGAAGCTGCTTTGTGCTGTGTAGCACAACCTGAAGCCCTCCGCAGTAAATTCTACATATGTGTGCAGACAAAAGACATGTCTTGCAACTAGGTAGGGCCCCACCTGGCATCCCCGAATAGTCTGGACATTTGGTTCATCACTCACATCATGGCTGGGCCCATCCCAGTGATCCCAAGTAGCTGGATAAGCTCAGTGGTCTGTGTGGTGCAAGCTGAAGGCCTGCACAGTGAACTCTGCCTAGTTATGAAGCCATGGGACCTTACTGGGAGCCTGGTAAGGTCCCACACAGACACACCAAGAAGCTGAGGAGCTTTGGTGTTGCACATGGCATGATCTGAAGGTGTGCCAAGATTACTACACCTACTTGCTGTGTTCAGCCTTGCTACACAACTGAGAACCTGGTAGAGACTTTCCCAGTGACCTAAAGCAGCTGGGGAGATTCATCAAGCTAAATGGGTTGAGCTTAATGTCTTCCCAGGATACTCCCCCAACTAATGCCAATTGGGACCAAGTAAGGACTGCCTCACTTGCCCCACTCAATTGGGGAAATTCCCTGCAATACAGTAAGCAATCCTTAATCCAAGAAACAACTGAGACTTTACATTGAACTGCTCCAGGGGAATACAGGAAAATGAAAATACTAATGAACAAAATGCAATCTCAAAACTTCAGCTCATCACAAACAAGCCTAGGAGACAGGAACACAGAAGAAAATGAAAGTCATTCACTTGAAACTTCTGAAATTATACCAACTGAAGTAAAGAAACAACTCCATGAAGCTATAAAAGAACTAAGATCAGAAATAATTTCCTAGGTAAACAAGAAATGATAAACATAATGAAAGAAATGATTACCATCTGAAGAAGGCATAGTTAAAAAATAGAGAAGCATAGTAAATTGATTAAAAACTTGAATAAACAATATATGAAAGAACTAGAATGCATGAAACAGCTTCAAAGAGATAACCAAGAAATCAAAGATTCTACTGAACCTGGGTAAAACCACCTCAATGAATGTGAAGATAAACTTGCAGACCTGAAAGACAAGATTGAAGCTATCGAACAGGGGGAAAAAAAGATTTTTCAAAAATAATGAGGACTAAGGAAATAACAATTCAACAGTTGCAAAATGTTGCAAAGAAAAAATATATAGGATTAATAGGTGTAAATGAAAAATGTGATAGCACAAATGATATAAAAATACATTTTATAGATGTAAAAGCCAAAAATTTTCAAAACATGAAAAAGGAAAATGACATATGGATATGTGAAACATGTCAAACTCCAATCAGACATAACCAAATTATATCTACAACCAGACATATAATAATCAACATCCCAGAAATTTAACATAAGAACAAAATATTAAAAGATATTAGAGAAGAAAAAAGAAACACATCACCTATAAAGCAAAGCTCAGCAGAAGCACAGCAGAGTTCTCAACACAAACAATGAAATCAAGAAGAGCACAGAGTAATGTATTTCAAATCGTAAAGGAAAATGACTTTCAACTCACATGATGAACTCTGCAAAACTATCCTTCAAAATTGATGGAGAAATAAGCTACTTCCATGATAAAGAACAGCTGAAGAATTTCATGACCACAAAACCAACCCTGAAAAAAATATAGAAATATATTCTACATAGACAAAAAAATAACTATGAATTCAAGAATACCAAAGGGGGAAAAAAAACAAAGCACAACAGACAATTAAAGAGAGGGGAAAGATAAAGAACCAACAACAGAAAGATAACATGACAAAAATAAGCCAATATATATCAGTTATAACAATGAAGGTAAATGGCATCAATTCACTTATTAAAAGAAAAAATTGTCAGAATGGATCAGAAAACAACATCAAATCATATTTTATATACAAGAAAACCATCTAACCCAAAAGGAAATTCATAGACTAAAAAATCAAAGGATGGAATGCAACACTTCATTCAACACGAACCCCCCAAAAAACTAGGAATAACTATTCTGTATAGAGACAATATGACTTTCAAACCAAGAAAAATGAAAAGAGATAAGCAAGATCACTACATACTAATTAGGAGAAACTTCAAATGGAGGAAATAACAATCTTAAAAACATATGCACCATATATGGGAGCACCTAGCTATATAAAACTAATATTAATGGAAATGAAAAATCAAATAAGCATAAAAACTATAATGGGAGACATTAACACCCCATTGACACAAAAAGTCAGCTCAATTATGTAAAAAATCAGCAAACAAATAAGAGAACTGAATCAAATTTGTGGAAGAATGGACTTAATAGATGTGTATAGAGTGCTCTATCCAATAAAAACAGAATATACATTATTCCAAACTTCTCATGGGACATTTTGTAAAATAGAACATATACTATCGCATGGCAATGCTTAAAAAATGCAAAAGAATTGACATTATTGCATGCATATTATCTGATAATAGTGTTATAAAACTGGAACTTAATGACAAACGAAACTGAAAGAAATTCCATAAACACATGGAAAGTAAAGATACATGCCTGAACAATCAATGGGTCACAGAAGAAATTAAATAATGTCTACAAGTACATGAAAATATGAATACAAATTACTGGAACTGGTGAGATGCAATGACAGCAGTACTCAGGACAATTTATTGCCATGGATACCCACATCAGTAAAACAGAATGAACAAAAATAAGCAACATGATACTACACCTCAAACATCTAGAAAAAGAAGAACAAGTCAAGTCCACAGCCCATGGAATGGAGGAAATTATAAAGACTAGAGCAGAAATTAACTCAATAGAGACTGAGAAAACAATAAAAATATTAATGAATAAAAGTGTTGATTCTTTGAAAGAATAAGCAAAATGAAAAATCCACTAGTCTATCTTATTAAAGAAAAGAAAGAAAAAACTCAAATTCATGCAATAAGGAATGAAAAGTGCAAAATAACTGCAGACCCTGTGAAAATACATACTATCATCAATACCTATTTTGAAAAACTTTACTCTCATTTATTCAATAACACAGAAGAAATGGACAGATTTCTAGAATCATGAACTACCACAGCTGAGTCAAGAAGATGTAAAAGTGTTGAATAACACAATTACACTTAATGAAATTGGAAATGCAATTAGAACCTTACTAACAGAAAAAAAGCCCAGGTCCAGCTGGAGTTACAGCTGAATTCCACAAGAAATTCAAGAAAGACTTAATTTCAACACTCTTCAAACCCCTCAAATATTTAAGGGAAAGTAATTCTCTCTAAATCATTAATGGAAACAACTTTTACCTTCATATCAAAACCAGAGAAAAACTCAACCAAAAAAGAAAAACTTTCCAATCTCCCTAATGAACATAGATGCAAAAATCCTCAATAAAATACTTCAAATAGAATGCAGCAAGTCATCAAGTTTATAAGCCATGACCAAGTGGGATTCATCCCAGGAATGCAGTGATACCTCCACATATACAAATCAGTAAGTGTAATACATCCCATCAATAGAGCCAAAGGCAAGATTCACATGAAAATTTCAATAGATGCAGAAAAAGCTTTTGATAAAGTCCAACACTCAGTCAACTTCATGGAACATCAGAATAGATGGTCTCTACATCAATATGATAAAGACCATCTGTGAAAAATCAAGAGCCAGTGTCATACTAACTGTTCAAAATGGAAATCTTTCACACTAAAATCATGAACAAGACAAGGCTATCACCATTCCTCTTTAATAAAAACATTAGCTAGAGTAATTAGAAAAGATAAATAAGAAGAATAAGGAGAGGAAAGGAAGAAGTTAAATTATCATTATTTGCAGGTGACAAGATACTCTACATAGGAGACCCCCACAACTCCATTGAAGGAGGTCTAGATGTAATAACTAAATTCAGTAATGTAACTAGGTAGAAAATCAACACTCAAAAATCAAAGCATTCCTTTACATAAAGAACAAACTCTCCAAGAGAGAAAACCATAAATCACACCATTCACAATAGTATCCTATAGAATGAAATACTTAGTAATCAATCTAATGAATGATATAAAAGAACAATTCAGTGAAAATTACATTACTCTGAAAAAGCAAATTGAAGAAGACCTCAGAAAATGGGAAGACTTTCCTTGTTTATTGCTAGCAAGAGCAAATTTTGTGAAAATGGCCATTCTCCCAAATTGGCTATACAAATTTAATGCAACTACAATTGAACTAATATTAGCATACCTCACAGATCTAAAGAAATCATTCCCCAAATTTTTCTGGAACCAGAAGAGATGTGGAATATCAAAGGAAATTTTGGGCAGCAAAAGCAAGGCAGGAGGCATCACAATCCCTGAATTGAAGTTATATTAAAAAGTTATTCTGTTGAAATCAGCATAATAGTGGAATACAAACAGACCTGAAGTTCAATGGAGTAGATTAGAAGATGCAACCACAACTACAAACACATTATGGGTCACCTATCTTTTTTTAAGCTACTAAAATACAACAGAACAATACAGAACAAAGCTAATCAAGAAAATGCAGTGAAATTGGTACAGAATTTCACAGCAGGACACCAGGATAACAGTAATAGGTACCATAGTATATCTCATTATCCTTGTAATCATTGTCCATTCAATCATGTGTAGCAAAATCAAAACAAAAACAGAACATTATAAAACCTATCAAAACACAATATTGAATAGAGCAAAACAACCAGAATGAAGCAAAACTGTGAAAACAATATTTGCCTTAAAAGAGAATATAGAAGAAAATCTCACTTATTTGCATACTGCCATCCTCCTGAGAGATGCTCACACCTCAGGTCAACAGTTATTAATGGGGGGAGTGGAGATGAGATGTTTGATTCTCAGCTCATACACCAGTAGGCTCATGTGTGATGCTGACTGGTTTGCTTTCTGGTTCACTTGCTAGTACTGCAGCTGCTTACCAGGAAGGAAAGTGTGTTGCTTTCTTTCTCAGTGCACCGATTTCCAATATGACTGGATCTCAGGAGATTCTGACTGGTTCTCTTCCTGGCTCACCCACTGCAATGTTACCTTATCTTTGATAAACAGGCCAAACACATTCACTGGAAGAAAGATAACCTCTTTAATAAGTGGTGCTGGAAAAACTGGCTTTCCATATGCTAAAAACTAAAATTAGACCCGTGCCTATCACATTGCATTAAGTTAAAGTCAAAATAGATCAATGATCTTGAAACAGAAACACTAAATATTCTAGAAGGCAAAGTAGATACAAATATTGAGGACATAGTGGTAGGCAGAGAATACATGAACAAAAATCAAACTGAGAGGGAAAAAATTTAGAGAATCATCAACTGGGTCTCATCTTATTAAAGGTTTTTCTGCATTTCAAAAGAAATCTCCAACAGAGTGAAAAAAACAAGAATTGGGAAAAAAAATCTTGGTCAACTGTCCATCAGTCAAAGAACTTCTATCTATAAATTATAAAGAACTTTTAAAAAATCAGGCCCCTGAAATTCAAAGACCCAATAAGAAATGGGAGATGAATAAACACTTCTCAGATGAAGAAATACAAATGGGAAATAAATACATGAAAAAACTTTCAGCATCATTGGTCATTTGAGAAATGTATATTAAAACAACACTGAGATTCCATCTCACTCCAAAAAGAATAGCCAGAATCAAGAAAACGACCAATAACAAATGCTGGAGAGACTGTGTGGAAAAAAAGAACTCTTATGCACTGTTGGTGGGAGTGTAGAATGGTGCAACCACTGCCGAAATCTGTGAGGTTCCTCAAAACGCTTGGATTGGAGGTTCCATTTAAACCAGATATTCATTTCTGGGCATATTTCCAGAAGAACTAATGACATCATACCATAGTGATATATACACTCCCATGTTTATAGCAGCACAGTTTGTAATAGCCAAATCTTGGAAACAAACCAAGTGCTCCTTAACTGAGGAAGGGACAAAAAGTTGTGGTATTTTTATACAATGGGATATTACTCAGTTGTAAAGAAGGACCACACTGATGCTTTTATAGGTAAATTGATCCAACTTGAAACTGTACTCATGAATGAAATAAATCAAACTCACATGTGTGAATACCCTATTGTCTGCCTACTATTAGAAACTAAAACAGTAAATAAGATTCAATATCTGTGATGAATATGGTGATAAAGTAAGAAACTTCTAAAAAGGGGAAAAGTAACTCAGGGAAAAGGAGAAAAGAAGGAAGAGATGATAAATATATATAAATTTTTATATACACTTAATATTACTAAGAGGTTTGTGCTACTAAGATGTTTGGTTCAAGTTTTTGAACCAAACTGCTAACATTGGTAGGAATAGATCAGTTTTGCATGTCTATGTCTTACAATTTGAGTAACATATTTGAAGATAACTATGCAAAATGACAAAATTTTTATGTTCCTGTCATCTTGCTTTGAAAGCCTACATTGATATTATTTTGGGCTCTTTGTTATTTATTTGCCTCTTTTTTTCTTATATTTTGTTTTGTTTTATTTTGTTTTTCCTTCTAATACAGAAAGGATAGATGCCCTTGTATAGACTTCTATATGCTTAGAATTTCTCCTAGGGAGTTTACAAGAATTAATTTTATTATGTGTAATGGTATGTACAATGACCCTGAGGAAAGTGAGACATCATGGTAACCATACCTGATTTCCTAGAATCTTGTTTTGAACTTCCTATAATGCTTTAATTCTTTGTCTTGATTAGGTTTTCTATTGTTTGATTTCAATATGTGTGAAAGTATGGACAGCTATTTTGAAGAGAACAAGAGACGTTATAGTAGCCACTATTGATTTCCTATTGCCATAATGCCCACATTCTTTGTTTTGATTGGTTTTGTACTGTTTTGCTTTGTATTTATTTATTGTATGTGAATGCATGGACACCAAATTCAAAGAAACCTAGAGACATTATGGTAGCCACTGCTGATTTCCTGTTTTCTAGTTTTGAAATCCTGTGTTACTGGCATTGTTTTGCTCTGATCTGCTTTGTTCTGCTTTCTTTTGTTTTGTTTTGTTTTACATTCTTTGAAATAAAAAATGAAACCTTTAATTAAATTGAATGTAATGCAATATTCCATAAAAAATTCATGCAGCCAAGTATTATCCTGATACCAAAATCAGAAAAAGACCCAATCATAAAAGAGAACTACAGGTAAATCTCCCTGATGAACATAGATTCAAAAATCCTCAATAGGATACTAGCAAATTGAATTTAAAAACATTTTAAGGAGATAATACACTGTCACCAAGTGAGATTCACCCTAAGAATACAAGGATAGTGCAACATATGCAAGTCAATATACATAATACAGCATATGAAACAAGTCAAAGACAAAAACCACATGACCATCTCAATAGATGCAAAAATAGTGTTTGACAAAGTCAGTCTTCATGATCAAAACCTTACAGAAAATCAGGATAATCTTTAACTCAATCTGATAAAAGTCTACTATGACACACCAACAGCCAACATCATACTAAATGGATAAAATGAAAACTTTCACTCTAAAGTCAGATACAAGTGAAACATTTTAACTATCAGTACTCCTATTAGATATTGCCCTTGGAAAGTTAGCTAGAGCTAGTAGACCAGAGAGAGATATAAAAGTAATCAGAATATTAAAGGAAGAATTTAAATTATCAACATTCATAGTTGACAGGATATTCTACATAGAAGACCCCAAAAACTCCACCTAAAGATTTCTAGATTTAAAAACCAAATTCAGTAGCTTAGGAATATGCAAAATCAACCCTGAAAAATAAATATCATTCACAGAAAACTCACTGAGAGATAGATTAGTGAAACAACATACTTCACAATAGAATCCAGAAAGAAAAGACACACTTAGTAATCAGTGTAATAAAAGAAATAAAAGAACAATATAATGAAAATTGTAGTACACAGAAAAAGGAGATTGAATAGGATATCAAAAAATTAAACTATATCCCTACACTATGGATAGGAAGAACCAACATAGTGAAAATGGCCTTATTCCTAAAATTGTGAATACAGGTTTCATGAAATCCCAATCAAAATACCATTAACATACATTAGAGAATGAGATATATCATTTCCATAATTCATCTGGAGCCAGAACCGAATTAGAAAGAATTTCTGGTCTATGAAGGCAAGGCAGGAGGCATTACAAGTCTTGATTTGAAATTACTCTACAAAGTTGCTGTGGTAAAATTGGCATGTTACTGGCAAAAAAACAACATAGGATTATTGCAACAAATTAGAAGATGCAGGCACCTCTCTAAATGCACTAAGACAACTTATCTTTGCCCAAGCTGCCAAACGTGCTCACTGGAAGTAAGATAGCCTCTTTAATAAATGGTTCATGAAAAACTGGCTTTCTATATCCCAAACACTACTATAACTATACTCATCTCTGTCTTCCCACACTAAACTGAAGACAAAATAGATCAAAGAGCTAGATATTAAATCTTCTGAAAGATAAAGAAGGTGCAAATCATGAATAAATAGATGTAGGCAGAGTTCATAAAAGAAAATCAAGACTTCACAGTAAATGCTTTATAGAAGCAATAACTGGGGTCTCATCTTATTTAAATGCTTTCACATATAAGAAGAAATCACTAGCATAGGGAAAACACAGCACACAGATTGGGAAATATTTAGCAAATTGTCCCTCAGATAAAGAACTTTTGTATAAAGCATATAAAGAAATGATAAAAACCAGATGCATCAAATTTGAAGACTCCATACAAAAATGGGAATCTTAGATGAATACATATTTCTCAGATGAAGAAAAACTAATGGCAATTAAATATAATAAAAAATCTTCAATCTCATTGGTCATTTGAAAGATGCAGATTGAAACATCACTGAGATTTCATCTCATTCCAGAAAGAATGGCTACCATCAAGAAATCAACCAGAAACAAATGTAGGATCTGTGGGGGAAAAGAATTCCTCTCCACTGTTGTTGGAAATGCAGGCTTGAGCAACCACTGTGGAAATGAGTGTGAAGATTTTTCAAAAAGCTAGGATTAGGGATGCCATTTGACCCAGCTATTCTCCTTCTAGGTATCTTCCCAGAAGAATTACAATCATCATACCGCAGCAATATATGTGCACCCATGTTTATAGCAGCATGATTTTTAATAGCTAAATCCCAGAGACTACTTAATTGCCCATCATCTGTGGAACAGATAAAAATGATGTGTTTTCATAAAATGGAGTACTACTTAGACATAAAGAAAGATGAACTTGAAACTTTTTTATTTTAAAGTAAAAAGACAATAGAAATAGTGATAGTAGGAGAGTACCAATAGTTAATATATTGCATATTATTACCTTCAAAGTTGTTGTTCAGATTACAAAACATAGGCATTAAGATTGATCAAATAATATAAGCAAACTTGAGAATTTTTAGGTAAATAGTTTCAGCTTGAGATCATACTCATTAGTGAAATAAATCAGACTCATATGTATAAACATTGTATAGCTTCCCTGGTGTGAGAGATTGAAAGAGTAAATAAGGTCTAAAATGTACAATAAATATTGTGAAAAGGAAGAAATTGTGAAAAAGGAAAAAGGAACTAGGATGGAGAAAGTAGAAAGGATGGAAAGGAAAAAGAGAAAAATGCAAGTTAGCTATACTATTAGACTGTTAGTTCATAAAAAAGTAAGATTTATACTAATTTTCATTGGAGCAATTTTTATTTCTTTATCTGAGTAATTAAAGATAATCTTATGCAGCCTAGTAACTATTGTTTTTCTACTACCATCTTTTTCTGTAATTTTTGTTTTCATTTCTTCCTAAAACATATTTTTGTATAGAGCTTAGCAAGTAATAAGCTATATAGATATAAATTAGATAATCCTAAATGTACACATATCATTATACACTATGATAAGGGTTATGGAATTATATCACAAGGTCTAAAAATATTTAATAGTCATCAAAAAGCAATCTTTGCTCATAGGACTTTATGGAAGTCATTGCTGAAAATCTGGCTTTTTCTTTGATGTCTAAAATTTGGGCTATGTAATTTTCAGGAGTCAGAAATAGGTGGAGGACACAGAAAAAAAGACTAGTATATTCTACCGTCATTTGTTCAGGTGAAGCTGTTATATAGAGAAAAACATACTAGTTTACAGTAGGAGATTCTGGCTTTATACTGAGAACAATGGAAATCAATGAAAATAATTTAGATACATCAGGAACATACTAGACTGAATACGAGGAATACACTTTAATGGGTATTATGGTGAAAACTGGATGCCACTGCAATGCTCCAAATGAGAACTGTTTATGGTATTAAATAAGCCTAATAGTGGTGAAGATAGAATAATATTCTATTTTATGAAATTAGGGTTTCAGCCAGTTTCTCACCCCTATTCTGTGAAGCAGACAGAGAAAGATTTGTTATTTTATTCTCATGAGTAGATTTAAAAATGAGTTTCTGAGAAAATCAGTTGTTTCCTAAGTTTGAGACATCTTAAAATCTTAAAATCTAAATTTGAGACATCTTAAAATCTTATGCAATGCCTTATCAATTGCTTTCAAATAGTGAAAATAATGTTTATATTAATGTTTTATAAGTCTTTTCAATTCACTTTTTGTTTAATGTGTAACATGATATATAAAGTGTGTCTATAGGTAATGTTTACATTTTTACCATTGTTATCAGTAACTTAATATATATCTGGTTTAATGTGATAATTTTTATATTAAACATAGGCTATATCTAAATATTTAATGGTTGTAGTAAAACTGTTTTTAGGGCTGGATGCTGAAATGTTGTACTGAGTTTTGAGTAGTAATGCATATAGAATAAAAGCTTAAAATTTTTTAGTATACAGAAGAATAGAATAATAAATGTTGGTATATTATTTCCATGGAAATAGAGAAGGGAAAATATTAATAAATCTTGCTCAATGAAATTGCATGATTTTGTTATCTAACACTTTTCTTTTGGGGAAGAAGGATGGTTGTCAATAAGTATCAAATATTACTTTTTCTATGAATGAAAAAATCCTGATATTTATGGTATCAAAATTTCCAAATGAAAAATTACACTTTTCAGTTTTCTGCAAAGAAAGTGATCAGAGACATGTAAGGAGATATATTAGTAAGGTTTTGACTAGAGAAAACAGATATAACAAGAGATATATAAATGTATAAGAAATGACAAGATTGGCTTATGATGGTCAGACACAGAATAGGATGAGGAAGGGTGCAGAAGATGTCTGCACACTAGTGGCTGAAGGATTCAATCCAAGGTCTGGAGTTCACTTTAGTGTCTTCTGCAAGTCTGAACCAGCAGGCTGATGGATCTGTGACAGAAGGTCAAAAAATCTACAGTGGAAGACTAAAGAGTCTATGTCGGAGAGCTGAAGAGTCTACACTGTAAGCCCGGAGATGATGTCCAATCAAAAGGCAAACACTGGCTCCTCACCAAAGAATGGAATGAATTCATATTTCCTCCTCCTGTTTTATACCTCCAGCTGATGAGCCACCCTAGGGTAAGTCTTCTACACCTTAGGGTGAAGAGTTGCTAAACCCATTTAGTTATGCTTCTAAATGTCTTAAATTGACACAATCAATAAACCACTACAATCCACCCCTTGTCAATTTGGCAACCAGACATATTTCTTTAAACTAGTTCCAGATACATAAACAAGCATATAATTGTATGTAACATTTTATAAATATCTTTTGTACAAACATAAACACACTAATTCCTTTATGAAAATACAATGTAAGTTTTCTTTGGTGGATTCTTACTCCTATCAGTTTATAACTTTAACATATAACACAAGTTAAACAATTTCCAAGAATCAACATTAAGTCTAACATCATGCTACATTAAAACCATATTTTGGGAGAAATGGTACTGATTATTCTCTTTTCTGTAGCTGATCACAGGGTCATATCTGGTATTTACAACTTCCTTCTTCCACTACCCATTCTGTATACCCTTGGTCTTCAGCAAGTACCTCAGCATGTCTTTGGCCTTTTTCTGGTGGAGTGACCCAAACCTTCATTCCTGAAGCTTCTGCTCCACCTGACAATTTTTCTGGATTATGTTGCTGTAATTTTCCATTTACATTAATGACAGGGCATGGTAGTACTAAAAGGTGCCCCAAGGAATCTCCTGCATTCCATGTATATTCTTCCTTTCCTCCATTGTGGAGTAGTAGTCCAATTTCCCCTTGATAGTCTGGGTCCATCATCCCTGAAAATGCTGTGACTCTCTTTTTTAGCTTGTTTCCTCAAAGGCATGAGAAGACCAAAATGACCAAGGGGAAGTCTTATCTTCCAGTTCAATGGCACCACTGTTGTGCTTCCTGGTATAAGCCTTTCCCCCTTTCGAGCCAAAACTGCTAAGCCAGCAGAACATGAGATCATGGGGATAGGGAGCAAAAATTTTGCTAGTGGATCACTAGGGGTAATGGTGAGTGGTACCATTTCTACTTCCACCCCTTGACTCCTGAGCCCATGAATCCTAGCTATGGGAGACAGTGCCATATAGTGGACATTGATTCAAAGCATATACAACATTTTGAAGTGCCTTAACCCAGCCTTGCAAATTGTTTCCACCTAGCTAGCATTGTAACTGTGTCTTCAAAATGCCATTCCAATTCAGCTGCTGCTGGATGGTGAGAGACATGGTAGGACCAGTGAATTCCATGAACATAAGCCCACTGTCTCAATTCTTTAGCTGTAAAATGTGTTCCTTAGTCAGAAGCAATGCTATATGGAATTTCATGATGGCAGATAATGCATTCTGTGAGTCAATGAATGGTAGTTTTGGCAGAAGCATTGCATGCAGCAAAGGCAAATGTATACCCAGAATATGTATCTATACCAGTGAGGAAAAAGTGAAGCCCCTTCCATGATGGAAGTGGTCCAATATAGTCAACTTGCACCAGGCTGCAGGTTGATAACCCTGGGGAATACTGCCATATCGGGGACTCAGTATTGGTCTCTGCTGCTGGTATACTGGGCATTCAGCATTGGCTGTAGCCAGATCAGCATTGGTGAGTGGGAGTCCATGTTGCTGAGTCCATGCATACTATCCATCCCTGCCACCATGACCACTCTGTTCATGGGCCTATTGGACAATGACTGGGGTGGCAGAAGAAAGAGGTTGGCCACTGTCCAGAGAATGAGTCATCTTGCCCAAGTGATTATTAAATTCCTCTTCTGATGATGTTACCTTTTGGTGAGCATTTACATGGGAAACAAATATTTTTATATCCTTTGCTCATATAGAGGTCTATTCCCATACCTCTTCTCTAAATATCTTTGCCACCAATTTTCCAATTGTTCCTTCCATGTTCCTGACCATCCAGCCCGACCATTGCCTACAGCCATTTCTTCTTCCAGGCAAAATGTAATACCAACTGCACTATTCAAAATTCTTCCCACTGTGATGATTTCTCTTCACCACTATTTTTCAGATATATCCCTGAAAGGGGCTGTAATGTTGCAGCTGTCCCCTTGTGAATGGTGCCTTTATAATGTACAAAGCCATCTGTAAACCAGGCTCTAGCCTTCTCATCCTCTGACAGCTGACCATATGGTACACCCCACATGGCCATAGGTGTATTCTGGGAATCCAAAGGCAACATAGCAAGTACAGAATCCATAGGTATCTGGGAAACATCTTGATGTAATTTACTTGTACCTTCTGGACCTACTCTGGCTCAATCACGAATATACCACTTTCCTTTAATGATAGACTGCTGCTGTGGCATGTCCAACTTTATGACTTGGTGGATCAGATAATACCCAGGACATGATAGGCAACTCGGGTCACATTGTGACCTGGTGTCCCATAGTCAAACATTCAGATTCTACTAAGGTCCACTAGCAGGCTAACAGTTTTTTTTCAAAGGAAGAGTAGTTGTCTGAAGATGATGGCAGAGTCTTACTCCAAAATCCTAAAGGCCTATACTGTAATTCATCTATGGGGGAATACCAGAGACTCCAAACAGTATTTTAATTTGTCACTGACACTTCAAGTACCATGGATCTGCTGGATCATATAGCCCCAGTGGAAGAACAGCTTGACTTGTTGCAGATACTTCTCCTGTTCTGAGCCCCACTCAAAATGAACAGCTTTCCAAGTCATTCACTAAGTGGGAAGAGTAAGACACCCAAATGAGGAATGTGTTATCTCCAAAACCCAAACAGGCAACAATTTATCTTTTAGCTTACAAGGGATATGTCTACATGCTCCACACTACTAAACTCCTAGAAATTTCACTGAAGTAGAAGGACCTTGAATTTTTATTAGATTTGATTCCCATCCTCCAGCTCTCAAATGTCTTACTTACTAATCCAGTGTGATTGCTACCTCCTGTTCACTAGGTCCAATCAACCTAAAAATCATCAATGTAATGGACAGTATGATATCATGTGACAGAGAAACATGATCAAGTTCTCTTCAAACTAAATTGTGACATAGGGCTGGCAAATTAATATACACTTGAGGTAAGACAGTGAATGTATATTGCTCATTATGCCAGGTAAAAGCAAGTTTTTTCTGATGAACCTTATGGATAAGTATGGGAAAAAAGGCATTTGCCAAATCAATAGCTGCATAACAATTAACAGAAGATGTGTTAATCAGCTCAAGCAAGGAAACCACATCTGGTACTGCAGCTGCAATTGGAGTCACCATGTGATTCAATTTACAGGAATCCATTGTCATTCTCCAAAACCCATCTGTCTTCTGCACAGGCCAAATGGGGGAATTAAATGGAGTAGTGGTGGAGACCACTACCTCTCCATTCTTCAAGTCCTTGATGGCAGCAGTAATCTCTGGGATCTCTCCAGGTTTCTGGTTTACTATTTCACCAGGCAAAAGCAACTCTTGTGGCTTCCATTTGGCCTTCCCAACCATAATAGCCCTCACATTGCAGGTTAGGGAACCAACATGGGATTCATCCTTGTACTAATTACATCAATCCCTATTATACATTCTGGAACAGGAGAAATGACTACAGGATGAATCCAAGGACCTTTTGGACCCACTGTGAGTTGAACCTTTGCTATAACCCCATTGATTGCCTCACCTACATAGGCCCCTACTCTTACTGGAGAGCCACAAAGACATTTTGGATCCCCTGGAACCAGTGTTAGTTCATAACCAGTGTCCAGTAGTCCTTGAAATATCTGCTCATTCCCCTTCTCTGTGGACAGTTACTCAGGCAAAGGGTCTTATGTCTCTCTGAGGAAGGATGGGAGAAAGATTAATTTCTCAGTATAAATTTTTGGCACATTAGAATCCCTCTCCAAGGGGCCTGGTCTTCCTGTCATTTGAGGGGCTTTGGGCCTGTAAACTGACTCAAATCTGGGAACTGGTTGAAGAGCCATGATTCCCTGTTACCATGGTTTGAAGTAAGGTTCTGTTCATTTGCTCTTAAATTTTTTCAATGATATGACTCTAGTAAAATTTTTGTAGGCTTCCTATCTATTTTACTTCTAGGAACACTGTGGGTAATCAACCAATGACATAGGTTTGCTCATGTCAGATTATTCTGGGCATTGTTCCACTTCTTCTGTCCATTATGGGAAGTATGTGGACTCTGCTTTTGGCAATTAAGTGCTGCCACTTGACCTGTCACTCTGGGACTCAATCAAACCCATTGCCTTTAAATTTCCTAATTGAGTAACTTCACTCTGCACTGTAAGGTCTGGCATACAAAGAAGAGCAATGACAGGGCTCTTCAGGGTTGCTGGTGCTCCCCACACAAATCTGTTTCTTAAGGTGTTGGTGCAGGGTATGTTTTCTGGATCATCCCAATGTGGAAGATTATATTTAACTTGACAGATCTACTCCAGCATTCCTGTTTTCCTAAGCCTCTGAATCACCTGATTAATAGTAAACCAAGGAATATCAGGCATCTCTAAGTCATTAAGAGTGGGCCATTTTTTGATTCATACTTCTTCCAACCAGAAAAATGAACTATTAATACCTTCATTCACTTCACAAGCTGTGATATTAAACTCAGAATCACTGCTGAATGGGCCCATGTGAACAAATTCAGCCTGATCCAAGTGAATATTTGCCTCCATTATGCCACACTTATAAAATTCATTCTCATGCTTCCTCATTAGGCCTCTACTTATGAGAGCTGGAAAACTCAAGAAGTTCTTTGGGAGTATAGAAGACCTTTTTGTGGGTCACACAATGTATCTCACTTTTATGAGCTTTTTTGTATTTAAACCTGGTTATGGGCATGGAGATAAAAATGGGTGTTGAGTGTGGGTCATGAAGAGCATCAGCATAATCCTGTTTAGTCAATACAGCATTAGCTTCCCCAAGTATACTAGGAGACTCCACCACTCCAAGGTTGGAGGTGGTGATGCCTCTGACACTCTGAGTGGGGAAATGTCTTTCTCTAGCAAAATAACTTCACTAACATCGAGAAACTCAATGCCCTCAATATCCTCAGGATCCTCCCATACATCTCCATCCAAATTTATGGTATCCCATTCTTTTGTGACCAGTGACCTTGCCTTTGCTTTACATACCCTCCTAGGCTGAGCACTAGATTTACTTTGTAGTTCAGCCAATGGAATTATGAGAGACTGTGTTTGGATTTCTGCAATCTCAGTGATATAGGTAAGTGAAACACCTGACCTACTTTGTCCACAAGTTTGTGTTCTCTAAAATCAAATAATGAATTTTAGGAACAGAGGTGAAGAGTAGAATATATTAATTGAGAGAAAGCTTCTGTTTGAAGAGAGACAGAAGGGGGTCCCGAGTGGGTTGCCCCAGACCCTGTCTTTTCCAGGGACTTTTTATAGAGGAAAATCATGAGATTAGAAGGCTCAAAGGTGGGGAAATGGGAATTTGCCAAGTGGGCATAAAATGATCCAGATTTAATCCCTAAGGTTTATACTTGAGGGTGTGCTTGCATTGGTCTTGAGATCTGGCCCTCAGCAAGAGGTGCATGTCTCCTGTTTTGAGATCTGGCCTGCAGTAGGTGTGTGTCTCCTGTTTTGAGATCTGGCCTGCAGTATGAGGTGTGTGTCTCCTCCAAGGTCATCAGACATCTGGTCTTCTGTTCCAGCTTCCTTGAGGCCTAGCCCTGTCTAACTGCCTATCATATTTCTAACTGGCTCAACTGCCTGTAACATTCCCCCCTCTGAAGACGTAATCCAAACTGCCATGAAGAGGAAGGGGCAGAAGTCTGATCTAGCTGCTTCAGGCTGAACAGGGATGCAGTTTTTGAATGGCAGTCAGAGGTACTTCTACAGAGATCCTGTCTAGAGGCACTCGACAGACACCAGGCATTTTCATGTTGGGTATGTGCACAGCTTTAAGTATGGAGGAGAAAAAGCCAAAGAAACTGTTAAGTATGCATGGGCCAAAGAGTGGAATTAATAAGACAATTATGAGTATAGTTGCACTTCAATTGAGATGCTTTGTCCTGTGGATTTTTAAAATCAAAAAGAAACTGAGAATCTGTATGTAAAGGAATACAAAAGAAGGCATCCTTTAAATCTAACACTGAAAACCAACTGGCATCTTCTGGGATCTGAGAAAGCAGAGTGTGTGTATTGGGTACCACTGGGTGAATGGGTACTACTACCTCATTTATCAATCTAAGGTCCTGTACTAACCTCTATTCCCATTGGGTTTTTGAATTCCCAAGATTGGAGCATTGCACAGACTCAAGTATTGCACAGGGCTCAAGTAAACCTTGTGCTCTGGGATTATCAATTATAGATATTAATCCTCTCAACTTTGTGTCTTAAAGGATATTGTCTCTGATGAGGAAAGTAAAGGTCTTGCATAGGGACTGCTTGTGTTCCAGTGGGAATTAGTAGTTCCCCTGGCTCTTGATTTTCTGGCCTTCTAAAATTAACAATATAATATTTATCTCCAAATGCAAGAGCAACCTGTAATGCTGCCTGTCTCTCATTAGAAGTCAATGTCTGATTTAAGAGTAACATTACATCTTTCCAATTTATACATGATTGTCCATATACCTAAGTAAGTCCTCTAAAGACCTCAATGTACTTAGAGTCATCTGAAAATTTCCCAAGATCTGGTTTTATTTATTTTAGGTCACCAAGAGAGAAAGGAACATGAATTCTGGAAGTTCCACATCTTCCCTGTATTTCCTGTAAAGGATATTGCCCTTGAGGAGCTTGCTTAAACCCAGCTAAGGGTGGGTGTAGTCCTGTAGAAGCCTGGATTATAGCTGGTCTAGAAAATTTATCCTCAAGGCTTGAAGGGCAAGTGGGGGAAACCTCAGGTTCTGTAATGGTGGGGGTAGATTTAATTAAGGCTATTTTATCCTCAGTTTTTAAAAGTTTGGGAGGAGTGATTTTAGACTCTGGGGTAGTAGATGCCTTAAGGGCCTGACGTGCTGAGTTTTCCCTCAGCTCCTATTTACATTTAGAATATAAATAAGAAGCATTTCTCAATGCTTAGAAAATCTGAACATAAGGTAACTCTGATCAGTTTTCCTCCTTTTTACAGTGCATTTCTAGTTGAAAAAGTGTATCATAATTAATACTTCCCTCTATGTTCCACTTTGGCTCTAGGGGGTAGGTAGGCCATGCACTTGTGTGGAGAAACACCAATCTTTTTCAACATGGAAGAGTCAAACATCTTCCAGTGCTCAAGAATGCATTCCAAAGGAGAGAGAGGGCTTGGCACTGAGTTGCCCATGTCTGTAATGTAAAAGCAATATGTAAGACTATGAAAACTTTTATAACAGGAATTGAACTCAGGAGACTTCACTGAGCTCTTCAGCCCAGTAGTGCAAAACACTTTGATACTGAGCTATCTGACTATGCAAAAAAGAGATAACTAAGTTTTCCCTTATTATTCTTATTTGATAATACCCTCAGGGCATCCCTTAGGTTGACTCTGTTCTGGGCAGGAGGATGCCATCTGGAGAGCACGGAAGATAAAATTCAACTAGCCTATCCACCCTCGGCCTGGTGCACAATTGTATCTTCCCTGATATCTCATGAACTTTGTCTCCATAAGGAATGCTTAAAAGAGGAAGTATAACTACTACTTCTGCCAAAAAGGTAGGCTAATGAATTTCTATTCTAGGAGATTCCCTGGGAAACAGAGACAACAAGTAAACCTGAAGTATTTTTCTCTGGGCCCTGGGGGAAATTCTACAAAGCACAATTACCCAGGCAATCTTTTCTAGTGGAGAGCATGGCTACATTTTATTTAAATGCTTAATTGTTGCAGCTCACAGGTTAAACTTATAAATTATCACCTAGCAGGCACACTAATTTTCTAGGCACAGAGAAACCAAAAGCCTATTTACTCTTAATTAACCTAGGTAAGGCACAAATGCAAATCTTTTTCTACTACCTGTTGTAAGATGTAAACAATTGTTAAAAGCTACCTCAGTATTATCTCTGAAGATAGGGATAATCTAAGTAATCTGAAGATCCACTGAAAGGCTTGGTGAGAGTTCCTGGTCTACTAGCAGAGAAATAAAGATGATAAGTGGAGATTTTCAGTGGTCATGAGCAAATGTCTACCAAGGAACTTTTGAGTGTCCACCAGAGAGTTGCCCTGGCCAGGAAACATCAGGTCTCAATTTCTATCAACTCAGATAACCAAAGATCAGTCTCCAGAAGGAATCCAGCCATCTGTCTGGTCAACTTTTCACCGTCTCCATTGGCCACTGGCTTCAATGAGGATTCACCAAACAGATGGCAGGGAAACCTGTCCTCTGCTTTTGAGGGTGGCAGCTGCTATAAGAGCAATTAATTAGCTGGCAGGGTAACCACTGTTCATTAAAATTCTATAAGGGATAGTTAGAAAGCCTGAGCAAGATCATTACCTATTGCTCTATGACATTATGATAAAGGTTAGCAAAGTCTTCACTGGAGAGATTGGAAAGCCTCCTTATTCTAATTTGTTTAGGTCCCCTATGTTTGCTGTTTTGGGGTATAGCTTCTTTCACTGTCATAGGAAACTGGTTCTGCCTACTGTATCTCAGGTTTAGTCTCCAAAGGAGATTTGCCCAGAACACTGAGCCAGGACATAGCTCTTATGTGCATTCTCCTGGATGGGCACAATTCCAATCAATGTCTCATCTGACCCAGAGATGGGGTATGTGTCCTTTATCTAAGATGACTTCCCTGTCTTCAACATTAGCAAACGCTCATTTTCTATGTACTTAACTAAGATAGACTAGAGTTTTTTTCTGGCTTTACATGACACTATAAGGAAAGTGTAAAATTGGAAATGAGTAGAGGTAAAGTCAAAGTTAGGAAACTGAAGCAAAACAGGTCTGACATTTCCTCTATAATATAGAGGGTCAGAGCCAGTCTGTCTCAATGAAACCCATCCTCCAAGTCTTAAGACTGGCCACTTAAGACCAAGTGTTGCTTAAATGTTGGAAGGAGACCTTTTTTATTTTAGACATGTATATTTATTAAGTCTGAGCTAGATTTCCATTTAAGAGAACCATTTTATAGAATTTTACATTAAAGCTTGTCAGAGATGTTCTAATATTTTTCTCTAGTGCTATGGCCTAAATACAGTCAAGCAAAGAGTACCAGTAACTTTAGCAACCAATTTAAATTTAACTTGCATAAGAACAAAATAATATACCATTAAAGAAAGTTGTAAATTTCACATTTTAACTTAAATTTACAATACTTTAATCAAACTATATGAGACAAAGCAATTAAAAACAATGGGCAAATAGCAAGCAGTTATCACAATGAGTTATAGACAACTGGCAAAGAGAAAGCAAAATTTGAAGCATAAAAATTTGTTACCTCAATGAGTCCCAGCCCAGAGTTTATGAAACAAAAGCAAACTCATCTCTGTCCCGTGATCTTGGTGGAAGACCTCCAAATGATATAGGTGAGTGAAACTCCCAACCTACTATGTCCAAGAGTTTGTGTTCTCTAAAAACAAAGAATGAATTTTAGGAACAACAGAGGTGAAGAGTAGAATATATTTATCGAGAGAAAGCTTCTGTTTGAAGAGAGACAGAAGGGGGTCCTGAGCAGGTTGCCCCAGACTCTTTTTTCCAGGGACTTTTTATAGAGGAAAGCCGTGAGATTAGATGGCTCAAAGGTGGGGAAATGGGAGTTTGCCAAGTGGGCATAAAATGATCCAAATTTAATCCCTAAGGTTTATATTTGAGTGTATGCTTGCATTGGTCTTGAGATCTAGCCCACAGCAAGAGGAGTTTGTCTCCTCCAAGGTCATCAGACATCTGGTCTTCTGTGCCAGCTTCCTTGAGGGCCTAGCCCTGTCTAACTGCCTATAATATTTCTAACTGGCTCAGCTGCCTATAACATCAGTCTTGTGGCTAAAAGAGAGGGTATTTTCATTCAGGACACACTGAGAAACTTTTAAAAATTCCTACTGTTTCTGGAGATTTTTCCTTCACTAGTTTGCCCAAAGAGGCTAAGACCAACCATCCAACATCATTATATTTTCTACTCTGACAAAAGTGTTCAAAATTTTTTGTACAGAGTCACTAAATTCCTGAAATATCACAAGTGGTGTATTAGGATAATCAAATGCATCTATTGGCATATAAATGTAAACAGTTCATGCCAAGGATTATCAGTGTATTCCACAAAAATAGAAGGGGAGACCTTGGTGTCTTTAGTTCTCACCAAATTGCAGAGCCAAATCCAGGAACCCTTAATGTCATCAAAAATGCCATTATTATAAATGTTTCTCTAGGACCCCTCTCAGTACCAATTTCAGTTGTAGTCAAGGGTGGTGAGGAGAACCATTATAATCAGGAAACAGAATTTATAATATTATTTTATAATGGTCACCCAAAGTTAACACAAGAAAGTGAAGGAAATCTATCTACTACACAAAAGACTTAGAATATTCAGCCAAGGGTCTGAATCCCTCAGCGATATCCTACATGAGTCCAGATGAAGACCCAGAGCTCATTACAATGCCTCCCACAAGTCCATCTGGAGGTATAGAGCCTAAAAGGACTCACATCAGTCTCTTTTACAAATCTGCACTGAGATGGCCCAAATGTCAGCATTGGAAGCTAGAAAGTCCAAGCCAGAAAGCTGAAGAGTTTACACTGTAAGCCATGAGATGATATCCAAAACAAAGACAAAGACAGGGGCTTCTCCAAGGAATGGAATGCATTCATCTTTCCACTTACCTTTTTATACCTCCAGGTGATGAGTCACCCTAGGATGGATCTTCTACACCCTAGGGTGTAGAGTTGCTAAACCCATTAGTTAAGCTAAATGTTTCAGATTGGCACAATCTGCCAATACTGGAGGTATTCTATTAGAATTATTTAAAAGAATTAATATTCAACGAAGATAGCAAATGATTTTATTGTTGCCTATTTTGGGTTAGATTAAAAATAACTCAAAAATGTCTCATATTTTTAGCAGGGCTCTCAGAACATAAAAGGATCATGGGAAAACTATACTCATCAGCAGATTGATCTGCTTATTATTTAATGGCTGAATGTGTTGTTAGGAGTTCAGGATTCCAAAGAGGTCAGAATTGGTTAGAGATTGGGACTGGTATGGTGTAAGCAGGAACTGTAAGGGTAAATTTATTCTTCTTCCTTTCTCTCCACATCCTGCTTTCCATAAGTTGAGCAAATTTTCTTCTTTTTTGCCATGCTGTTTCTACCTTGGATTCCATAAACTGTGGACAAGTTCTATGAAAACACGATCCAAAGTAGACTTCCTTCTTTAGTTTGGATGTATTGGTATTTTATCTCAAGAATAAGACAGGTGGGTAACACAGAAAATTGATACTGTTACAGGCAGCTGAGCCAGTTAGAAATATTGTAGGCAGCCAGACAGGGCTAGGCCCTTGAGGAAGCCTGCACTAATGACCTTGAAGGGGACACACACCTCTCGCTGTGAGCAGGATCTCAAGACAGAAAGCAAAACAAAAGCAACCACAACCTTAAGTATAATCTGTAGGGATGAAGTCTGGATAACCTTGAAATCAGGAGTCATCATTCCAATCCCTAGGGAAGAGTCATTGCTCTCTAACAATGCCTGCTTTCTATGTGACTCATTTCCCCATTTGTTACTAATGTAATCAATTTTATCTGAACTATTGATCTTATTGGCTAACTATAGTTATGTCCCACCTTGAACCCATGGTTTTGCTCTATAAAAGTCCCTGGAAAAGACAGAGTCTTGCATAACCTGCTCTGGGACCCTTTTGGCTCTCTTCAGACAGAAGATTTCTCTTAATAAATGAAAGGATTTGCTCTAGGAATAAATTACTGTATGGTAATGGCAGTGGTCTAACAGTCATGGGAGTGCTCTAACATGGCAGAAGACCAAAGCAGGAATGCCTACCACTTCCTACTTCCTCCTCAGCCTTAATTGCAACTCCCCTTCCTGTTTGCACATTCAGAGGGTTCCAATCAGCTCCTTGTGCATCATCTATGCCCTCCCTAAGCATCGCCCCCAATCAGAGGTTATATGTACATTCCATGCCCCAAGGTATGGTCAGAGAAATGCCAGGCTGTCTATAGTCATAGAGTTCTCTCCATGTTTGCAAAATAAAGGCCACTTTTATTTTATAATTTCTCTCTTATTGAACCAAAAACCTAACAATAAATATATTCTACTCTTTACCTCCATTGCTCCTAAAATTCATTCTTCAATTTTAGAGAACATGAACTCGTGGACATAGTAGGATGGGAGTCTCATTCTCCTGTATCAATATCATTAATAAGAACAATGCCTTGACTTTATTTTTACATGTGGTTAAGAAGATTTTGCAATTGGTTTACAGAAGTTAAGAAAGATTTGGAAGTATGAAATATTAAAACACTAGAGTGTGGTAAATAGCTATTAATGAATAGTTCTAATTAGAACATAAAAGTTCAGAATGCTGTTAGAAACATGAAAAAGGCCAGGGTGACAAGTGTTTAGCTGGCAATGAGAACTTGATTAGAAACTAAAAGTCACATATATTACATTCTGAATAAGAAAATGAGTATCTTTTGACCATGTCCTAAAATTTTGTGTCAGGCTATATACATATATATTTTTTTCTAACATAATTGTACCACTAATTTGTTTTATTTCATTGAAGAGATCAATCGGTGCTTTTATTGGTTGATTAATTTTGAATGCCTATATCTTGTAATTTGAGCAACTACTCTGAAGACAATATGCAATATATCAACCATTAATTCATTGGTATCATCTTTGGAATCTCTATATCACTGTTTTAATTTTTGTAGACTTTTCTGTCTTTAAATAAAATATAGTAGAATAATTAAATTAGCAGAGGAAATTTCAAGATCTCTCACAATGACAGACAATGACATGGGAGCATCTGTCTGCTTTTGGGTAGATCTACAGTGAAAATCAGAAGGAAAAAACAGAGTTTAAAGAAGTAAAAGGTTATGGTTTCTCCAGAAAGGATCTATAAAATTGGAGAAAGGAGATCATGATTGCTGAAAATAGCAGTATTAGCACACCTATAATCCTACCTGTCTAAAGTCTGAGGCAGGAGGATCAATGTGAGTTCAAGGAGAGCCTAGGCTCTATATCAAGACCCTGTCTCAAAAAAAAAGGAACCAACTACTTTTCATCAGGACAATAGTAAAATTCAGCAAGAGTTCAGGAGAAAGTTTGGAAGGCAAAACAAAAATATGTGAATACCCCAAAACAGTAATGCCTGAAGGGGAAAGAATGAAGGAAAATATGCAAAGGAAGTACCAGGAAGATGGAGATTTAAGGAATGTGAAATGGCAGCTTAACAAAACAATAGGCAGTGAGTATAAATGGACCAAAAGAGAGATGATATAGATTGTAGTCTTCATGGCTATAGAGGTGATACTGACCTAGCACTTTGGAGCTGATAGCTGTAAGAAACTGTGACCCTGTCTTTTCTATCAAAGAATATAAACTCTAGCATCTCCATTTTAGACTAATCCATCCTAGGCAGCCTTTGGAGAACACACTTACATTATGGAAAACAGCTACTCCATTTAAATTCTGTGAACACAGCCACAGAACAAGATAACATCATTAGCCAAGGACTTTCTTTTCCCCACACTCTCAACCTTCTAGCTCTTCTTTCCATTAAAAACCCCTCCCAAGAAATACACAGGTCCATGCTTTGTGCCCCTTAAACTATCCAACTGGCATACACTGTGAATCTTCAACACAGCCATTGTAGAAAAAGATCAGGTACTCCTTATGCATTAGAGGTTACAACATTACATCTTCACCACTCAGCATGCCTACTGCCTTGTGTCTGAATGCACTTGTGCCCTTCTTCATAATTAAACTTTAAATTTTGTGTTACTGAAATTTCTTGTTTCCTGTCTGAGCATATTCTTTCTGACATCAACAATTTGAGTCTGAGGCTCACTTCTAACCAATATTGGCACCCAACAAGGTACCCCACTCCATTTGGGTGCAAGAACTGCCACTGTGAGGAGACAGTCTAGTCCACAGATAGGTTGTGGTGACTTCTTGGAGGAGAACCCATATTCAAGTATGGAGAAGCAAATGGGGTTCAAAGAGAGGCAAAGAGGACCATGGTCACCAGTCAAGTTCATGCACGAACCAAGGTAAAGAGGAAAAAAATCATGAGGGTAATTGAGCACTGCTTTGGTAGTTCATTATTCTGTTCCTATTTCAGGATGATATCTTGGGTGAAATCAGCAACCTTGGGTAAGGCCAAAATGATCTTGGGTGAGGTCATGTGTGTTTTAGGTGAAACCAGTGATTTGTGATGAAATTGAAAGTAACTGATGTTAAGACATCTCAGTATATGCCCAAGATTAGACCTTGGGTTTTGAGACAAACATAAAAGGGAAATAAATATGTCTCCAGAAACAGAAATCCTGACCTAACTGCAGCCATTTTGTCCAGTATTCTGTTGCTTGCCAATGAACTTAGTGACATCATGATTTGTCATCAAATTAAAACATCTGTGAATGTACTAAAAACAACTTTACTACACACACATGATATCCATTGTATTATAACCTTCAGTTAAAAGCTTATCTCATTCTTGCAAATTCTGTTTGTCCCCTATAAATAAGACAAGCTCTTTGCAATCAATACCTCAGACTTTAGAGATTTCTGCTCTATGGTCTGCAAACATCAATAAAATTTCCTTTCTTTTCCTGACATCCTGGCTTCTGTTGTCTCAATTTTTTATGTAACAGTTTTAGGAATGTTGGGTCAGGAAACAAAAAAAACACAGTTTCAGCCTTGTACAGCCCTTTCCATTGGTCACTGAGGCAGGGCTCCCCCACTCTACAACCCAGTAACCCTTGGATGGGAGCTGTACCCTTCTGACTGACTTCTGAGGTACCCTCTGCAGCCTCCAGGACATGGACTGGGAAACATCCCTACCCTTCACCAGGTCTAAAGGAGAACAACAAAACCATCCAGACTTCTGAATAAAGGTAAGGCCATCCTGGAATTTTCTGTTATCCTGGTTATCAGCTTCTCCTAAGTCAAGGATGAAAGAGGAGCCTGATCTTCTTATCATCAATGTCTGTTTTATGGATGGAGGATATAATGTTTTATACTCTACATGAATGTGTGAGTGAATGTATAACATCCCTGGTGAATAAGGCAGTGTCAGATGGTCCTTTGTATATCTCCACAGCTTCAACAATGGAGTTCAAATGGGCTTGTTTGCAGCTCATGATCTATCATATGGCTCAAATATGACTCACACCTCTGTGACCTGGCCTAGGAAAATACAGGTGTGCCTATTGCTAATACACATCTTTGTCCTCTAGAGAAGAATGGCCAGGTAAGCATCTCAGTGGTCCTCTGTCAAACAGGGCACTCCATTTTTGTCTGTCTCTTGTGTCACCAGACAAGGGAACATCACATACACATAGGAAATCAAAATGGCCTCTAATTAGTCAAATTTTATAATTCTGAAATGTATCCTAAAGATTTTTTAAGAGCTATGCTGGTGATTATGAAGTTAAAATGAAACTGGTTCTGCACCTGAACAAGACTCCCTCACAAAAATCCATTTTTCCCAATGATTCCTCCTTTGCAGATTTATTAACCCATTATCAGTTGCTGCAGCTGCTGCCAACATCTACAGTTTCATCAGCCAGCTTTCCTATTCCTGCCACTGACTCATCTACTCCCAGACAGTTGGACCAGTTCCAGTCACGAGCCCTTGTTATTTCTGACTCCTCAGCCCACAACCCTCTACCATTTCAGCTGATACTGCATGCAGGTCTGCCTTTCCACTGCTAATTTCTGAGAGTTTAATCAGTTCTTGCCTGTGTTTGTCCACAAGACCCTCACCCCCAGCATTCTGCTTTACAGCTTCACTTACAGTCCCATACTAGTCAGATAGCTTTTCCAAGCAGCCACTTGAGACAACTGTCAGCAACTCCTTCTGATTGTGTTTAACACAGAAGTGACACTGCATTTGACTGAGGCAAAAAAAAATCGTTAAAGGAAGAGGTTCCCCCATGGACTGTCAACCCTGACTAATGGTTTGTCATGGCCTTTCCCAAAGGTTGCCCAGCCTAGGATTACAACACTACAGCAAGACAAAAACAAATCATTTCAGAAATATCATGAAGCCTTTCTCAAAAGTATCAAAGAGAGGGACAAAAAGCCCACCAATATGTCAAAAATTACTACTGTTACCCAGAAACCTGAGAAAACCTCTAAATAGTTTTATTAGAGACTACAAAGTCCACTGAGTATACAACCCTGTTGACTCCTAGGCCCCATAAAGCATACAGATATTAGATTCAGCCTTAATTGCACAAACATTGCCTGATATCCACAAGAAAACCCAGTCTGGTAGATGATCACGTTCTCTGTCCAAACCCATGTGCAAGATGTAAGGGCCATGGACATTAAAAAAATAAATGTCTTATCAGACTGAAAGATTAGGATTCCTAAAAGTTACAACCAGGATCATATTGCAACCATTTCACCAGTCTGACAGTTTCAGGCAAGGCCAGATTGGGATCCATTCTTCACTTGGTCATGGATAGTCCATGATTCACATCCACAATGGGGGTAAGCTATGGATTTCCTGGCAGACAGTGGAACAGAACTCTCCAAATTTACACAGTTTATTGCTCCTCTGTCAGAAAAAGGATTACCATCACTGTGGCAATTGTAACCCATGCTTCTCACTCATTCTGCCAGCCACAAACTTGCAAACTTGGAGAAGATCAAATCAAGCAAGAGTTCCTCTACTTGCTGAAGTGCCCAATCCCACTCCTGAGGAGAGAAATTCTATCTAAGTTAGGGACCACCATCACCTTCTCTCCAAGACAGTCTACTTATCTGTCCTTTTCAAGTTCCTCAACCATATTTCATACAAGCCATCACAGTCTGCCAAGAAAAAAGAATGGCGATTGATGGATACACACACATAAAAGCAACCCAGAAATTCTCGAGTTATTTTCCCTGTGTGTGGGCTATCAAACACTTACTTCTGATTGTGAAACTATCCCATGGCAACACTCACTTGCATCATTCAACTACATCTCCAAAGACTTTAAAACCATGGAATATACATAGACTATCAGTCACCCTGGAATACAGTTCTCCTGCCTGTAAATAAACCCATTGTAGAATATCATTCGCCAGGATCTCTGAGTCATCTATACCTCCATAGTTGCCCTCAGTTCTGCAGTCCCAAACCCCTATACTATCTTCAGTCTTCTGCTACTCACAGCCTGCTGGTACATCTTCCTGGGAATAAAACATGAATTCTTCTGATTTTGGTTGGCTTCTTTCACACAACCTTCCTTCTTCTTTGAATGGAAAGACCGCAGTTCAGAACGCAAAAGTCAACTGACTTGAGCTCAGCTTTCCAGTGATTCAAAAACTCACCTATTATATTTGAAAAGCTGACCTTTAGTTTCCTAAGCAAAAAAAATATTGTACTCTCCTCCAATATGTTAATGATCTTATGGATAGTGACATCCAAATTGCCTTCTGGGAGGGTACAAAATCTCAACTGATATATCTAAGAGAAAATGGTTACAAGATACCTTGCAAAAAGATACAAATTTACAACCAAACTCAGATATCTTGTATTTGAATTAAATCAGTAACATTGTGCCCTTGTACTGGAAAGAAAAGAGATCATTATCTTTATCCAGTTCCCAAACACAAGAAAAAAACTGCACAAACCCCTCACAGCTATTGGCTTCTACAGAATCTGGATCCCCGAGTTCACAACAAAAAGTAAAGTCCCTATAAAATGTATTTTCTATAATTTGCTCTGACACCTTTGCTGGAACACAAAACAAGAAAAAACTTCTAATGACATTAAAAAGTGCCTCTCTACATCCTCAGCTTTGGAATTCCAGATGTAGCTCACCCATTCAGCTTATTTGTTGGTAATGACATCATGAGGCTTCAAAGATGTTTACTCAAACTGTTGGTTCCTAAAGGCATCCAGTGGCCTACCTTCCCAAACAATTGGATCCAGTCACTAACAGCTGGTCCCCTCACTTCCATTCTCTAACAGCTACTGTCCTTCTGAATAAGAAAGCTGAAAAGTTCACCATAGGCCAAGACCTAACTGTCCAGGTGCTACATGCTGACCTAGAAATCCTCTAAAACCATGGATATCACTGGCTTTCCAACAGCTGGGTCACCAAGTAACAAGGATTTTTAAGCAAAATCCTCACCTGACCCTTGTGGTGATTGAAGAGTCAATTCTAGCACATACCTGCACACCAAACTTGGCCCTCCAGACCATGAATGCCTACCACTGACTAATGAGCTGTTGTCAAGTTGACCAGACTTAAAAACAGATCCTCTAACAGAAGCTGAGTACACCTTGTTTACAGATGGAAGTAGTTCTGCTATGAATGGAGTCTGACAGGCTGGATATACTGAATTACCTTGGATAAAATTATTTTTCCTGAAGCTTTCCTGCAGGGATGGTCTGCAGAGCAAACTGAACTTTGGGCCATCATACGGGCACTCAATTGGTGTAAAAGCAAAAATGTCAACATCTACAGAGATTCTAAATATGCTTTTGCCACAGTCATGTTTAAAATAAATAAATATATATATATATATATATATATATATATATTTACAATTGAAGAAAAAATAACTAAAAACAAAGAAATTCTAATGGAATACCAATACTCTACCAATAAGACATATATCTTCTGGTCCTACTCTGTACTTTCTCTGGTTAGGTAGACCTTTCCCCACCAAAACAGAAAATTTCTACAGGGTCAATTGTGTATTGCTTCAAGAAATTATTCCCAAATGTGGACATTTTCTATTCATAGGAAATGACAATGGCTCAGCCTTTGTGGCAGAAATAATCCAAAGCTTGATAACTGCTTCAAATGAAATGAAATCTGCATAATGTATATCATCCTCAGAGCTCTGGAAAGGTGGCTCAGATTAAACAGACCTGAAAAAAACTTTAACTATGTTCTGACATAAAATCAAAGCCTCCTGGACTGGACATCTTCCTATGGTCCTTCTTTTCATTTGATGTTCACATGAGCCCACTAAATTCACCTTCAAACCTGATAAAGTTGCAGAGATTCAGAATTGTATACATCACACCAGCATCAAGAAAGCCCAGCTTGCCAGCCCTGAAGATTGAGTGTTGTCTCCTGATTCAGCTGACCCTGTAAAAAGCACCCTCTGTTGTAAGAGAAATGCAAGCCCTCTTCCTGTCACACCCAGAAGCTGACAGCTATACATATGGCTGAAGCTTGAGGACACTGATCTTGGAATATATTCATGGATACACCTTCCTTCTAGGACTGGTTAAAACTCTAACCTTGCTTTTTTGTTATAGGACTCTGGACTGTTGCATCTACCCATAGGAAAAATTAGAAAAATATACGTTTTACTGCTATACATATTGTCAGTTTTGGAATTAGCTACCCTCAGCTTTTTTCAGGAAAAATAGGGAATACCTAACCCTGAAGGGATAATATGCTTTATTATCTTCTTTTCAGTCTTAAACTTGAGGCCTAAACCAGGATTTCTGACAAGCTCTGCTCTTTCTGACATTCCTATGTCCCTGAGAGCCTCCTTGCACATTCAGGCTACCCAAACAAATGCAGCAGTTCAACACATACATCAAAACAGCTGGAAACACTGACCTCAATGCCAGTGAAACTCCAGGATTTACATCCCCTAGAAATCTCACTGATTTAGCCATAATTCAGCCTGCTGATTTCACTACTCCACATGCCAATGTCTGGTGGTTATGTAACAAGCCTCTGTATCAAAGTCGATGGCTGGACTGGAACCTG
Source organism: Hydrochoerus hydrochaeris (assembly GCA_004027455.1). Classification (NCBI taxonomy): domain Eukaryota; kingdom Metazoa; phylum Chordata; class Mammalia; order Rodentia; family Hydrochaeridae; genus Hydrochoerus; species Hydrochoerus hydrochaeris. The sequence continues at coordinate 98,829 of PVLA01000035.1, read as the reverse complement.
AGCCTTAGTCCTATGGGTTATTCCCTTTACAACTGCTTATAGGTCAAGTTCTCTTCCTGATCCCTCAGGAAATGCTGCTCGATAAATCAGCCCCCAGGTTCCTTTCACCATACTGTCTACATCAATGCATTTGAGGTCACATGATGGGTCTCCAATACATTTAAAGTTTAAAAAAGCAAGTAGCTGCACTATTTGAAAGTTCACTGTTCTGGTGGGTCACTATCAACAAAAATGTAGATTTAATAAACAATATTTATTATACTTAACTATGGTTTATAAATTACACCAGGGTAGGTATCAAGAAAATAGCTGAACAACTTGGGAACTCAGCCGGATGATGTGGAAAAATAGACCTGCTCTGGATATGATTGTAATAGCAAAAGATGGTTTCTATGTTATGATAGGAGCCCAATGATGTACTGTTATCCCAAAGAACACTGCCTAAATGGCTAACAAAAGGGATTAATAACTACCATTCTTACTTCTCTGATCATTACTATTAAAGTTCTCATTCTTATAGGTTACTATATAATACCTTGCAGATAGTTTAACAGAGATTAATTGACATGGTTCTCCAAAAGGAGACACTCACAGGTTATCTGAGTTTTGGGTATTAAAGCCCTGCCTACACTCAACAGTTCCTCATAGATTCAAATGGTGATGCCCCTCAAAATAGCATCAAGAGAGGGTAATAAAGCAGAAATCATGACCTAACTGCAGCCATTTCATCCAGTAAAGTTACAGGCATTCTGTTCTCTGCTACTGAATTCAGCTAAATCATTGTCTTTAAATTAAAACTTTCATGAATGTGCTAAAACAACATTGCTACATACAACTATGCTCACAACAAGATATTCATTGTACCATAACTTTCAGCAAAAAATTATCTCATTCTTGTAATTCCTGTTTCCTATCCTATAAATAAGAACAGCTCTCTGTAATCAGCACATGAAAATTTGGAGATTTATGCTCTGGGGTCTTCCAGCATCAATAAAATTTACTTTCTTATCCTGAGCTCTTGATTACCATTGACTTAATTTTTCCTGCAATACTCCTGGTTGGGAAGTTTAAGGAATCAAGGGATTAAGGGAATTAGATACTTCTAATAATTCCCTCAGACTGATATTATGGACTTAAGGTGACAATCTATAGATGAGAAAAAAAAAGAAAGTTCAGATCACTAAGATCTGATGTTTCATTTAGATTCAAACTCTCATCTTAACCCCATATATCTTCTGGTCAAAGTTCAGATAGGACAAGGATTGGGTAGGTCAAATTTAATTGAACCTTTAATGGTAAATGGTCAGAGTCTCAAAATGAGACAGATTAAGCCCTATGTTTTCAACAGGAACTTATCATCTTCTCTCACCTAAGGAACTGGGGACTTAATTAGAAGCAACAGGATCCACTTCTGACCCCCTTCTCCACAGAGGACCCTCTAGACTTCCTAAGGTCCCAGGAAGATATTAAAAATTCTCAATATCCACAAAGATCAAAATGGAACCAGAACAGTCTCAACTATTTTTTACCTATAGAGAAGTTCTGGCTAGCCGAGGCATCAGGTTAAAAATATTAGGTAGTTGATAAATTTGCATTTGGTTTCCAATTTAAATTGGTAATTTTATTTAATTAATATTCTTCAATATTTCTATTAGATTATAAATACTTTAACTACAATTACAGAATTAACTTGCTCTTTTCTCTGCTTTCTGTGGTGTTAAAAGAACTGCTTGAAAGTTACTTCAAGTCTATTAGCAGCCAATATAATTTTAAAAAATAACAATATTAGAGCTGCCGTTTGTTATAGAAATTTTATAGTAAATAGGGTAAACGAAATACAATTAGGTTAATAAGAACACAAGAAAAAATAAATTGTTCAAAACTGTACTTTTGAGAAAAACTTCAGTCTTAAATGACAATCCCTTTTCATTTACTTTTAACTTCTCCCAAAACAGCTACTCCGTTTTAGCTACAAATGCTTCTGCACATTCTCTTTTACTTGCAAGTTTTCCTCTTTCATCCACGAGCAGACCACCCCTTTGACATTTCCCAAAGAATAGCTCATGAAAGGTGGGCCATCCTCTCTCACCCTCTCAGAATAAGACTAAGACTAATACTAACATCAAAGATTGTCAAATTCCACAGATTATCACCTTGCAATATGTTTAAAAGATGCCTCATTCCCAACTGTGTTGTGACTTATTTTTGCAGGATGTGCATCCTGCTGTTCAGTGCATTCTATATCTCATTTTGTGTGTTAGAAAATTAAATTTCCTTAGCTTCTTTTCTATTGGTTACCATATGGTAGGGAGCTGGAGAGAAAATGAATCTAGTGCTTCCCACCACATAGCAGGGGATAGGAGAAGTAAGAGATCTATAATTCAGTTTAAAGTTTATTTCTTTCTTTAAAAGCAAATTGGAAAACATTCAAACAAGAAAACTCTCAGAGCTTGACTCTGATTATAAATCTAAAGTAAGAAGTTTTTCTCTCACCTTTTTGCTGGTGTAAGTATCTTACCAGAAATGTCCACAGTAATTGGGCACCCCAAAAAGAACTGACTAGTACAATTTTAATGAACCTAATACAGGTTATTATAGCTATGGCTCAACTTGGTCAAAATTCCTGAGTGTACTGCTATCTGAATTACTTTGGTCTCTGTGGGTTTTTTTCTTTTTTGTTTGTTTAAAGTATCAAAAACTGTTTTTTTAAACATTATTGCTGCTTACATTAATTTTATTCTACTTCTTTTGGTCTCCTACATAAAAATCAGTTATTTAGGCTTTAAAAACTAGCTAAGTTCACTTAAAAGTTTACAAAATGAGGTTTAAGAGACTTCAAACTTATCCTGGACTTACAAATAAAACCTTAGAATTTGAGAAGACAAATGTTACATGTAATTTGAACTGTAGGTGTTTCAATATGTGAATTTTAAAACTTGTTCTATTTAGTTTGTTTTATAAATAAACACTCATGATATTATCCCAGGTGCTTTTGTGTTTACATAGACTAGCAGTGGGTTAATTTGATTTGGTTGCAAAAAGCAAAGAAGCCTTTAAAGGTGATGACAATTATGATACCAAAAATAGATTTATGAATGCAATATTTATTTTTCTCTCTGTGGAATAATTTAAGAATTTTTCCTTTGTCAAAGATAATATATACACAGTTTAAAATGTTTTCTGTTATGATGAGTTATTTAAATCAACTGTTAAAATAACTAAGTGGGGACCCAATTCATTTTAGGAAACTGTTAGATAAAACTCATTTCTGTGGTTGAAAAAGCAAATACTTGGATCAAAATTTGTCCAATGTCTTCACTGATGGGTAGCTTGTCCAGTTTTCCCAGTGTCTTATGGTGTTATACCTAAGTCATTAAATGAATAGCTATGATATATTTAAATTGGTTAAAAGTATAAAGGTTAAGTTCTCTGTGCCTAAAGAAATTATGTTTTCTGACTAGAATGCTCTTGGTTACATTAACAAAGCTGGATTAAAAAGCAAATTTCTGTATTTTACAAAGTTAATTCTTCCCAGTCTTTCATTGCCACTATTATTGTCACCAAAAAATTGTTTTAAGAGTTAAAGTTTATTTAAGGGTTGTTGGTTTGTATTTCACATAATCATTTTATGTTTGGTAAATAGTTATTATTGAAGGTTATTACTCAAAATATATATCTGATATTATACATACACAAGGATAAAACATACTGTGAGTCTAAGATTTAAAGTTAAGTCTTTATAGAGTTAAGATTACATAAATTTAGTACAAAGTAACATCTAAATGCTCTCTTTTAAAAAATATAAATATAAAGCAAACATTGTGATATTTCTTTAAGTCTAGTCCTGCCATTTAAAGCTTGATTTACATTTATTGGCTTAGATTAAATAAACATTTCATTATTGTATAAATGAGATACACTTTTATTGGGTAATAAATCTGTGAGCAGTCATTAACAAATTTCCTTTAATTTGTAAGAGTTCTAGACATGTCCTTTAAATCCTGTAAGTACAGAATTGAAAAGAATTCTGTATAAATATATCAAAAATCTAAATTTTGACTTAAGATTAAAATTAAGTAAACACCTGTCTCGTGAGCCAAAAGCATATGCAGCTATCTCCTTTAAACCATGAAGCTCTGGCACATAATGTGGAGCCTTTTAGTGCCCTGCTCATCCTCCCCCATCACTAGAGGACACAGGGAGTCCCTACAGGCCTAACTGCTCCATCCAGTGACCTCCTAGTGGCTGAGAGATGCCTACACTCCACCTTGTGAGCCAAAAGCCTTTGCAGCAATCTCCATCCAGCTATGCAGCACCAGTAAGTCACTTGAAGCCAAGTAAGGACCTGTCTAGACTCCCACATCATGAGAGGACCCCTGTGAAGGTCCCTTTGGACCTAGCTGGGCCATACTCAGTGATCCCTGAGTGTATGGGAGCTGTTTGGTAAGGCCTGACTAATGACCTCCATATAACTGGTGAAACTCCATGCAGTACAGACAGATATTCTAAACTGAAGACAAAACTGAGCATTGACTTCAACTTCTCTAAGGGAATATAGGAAAATGACAAAAGGAAAGAGCAAAATGTAATCTGAAAGCTCTAGCTCATCTCAAACAAGCCTAGGAGACATGAATATAGAAGAAAATGTAAATTGTACAACTAAAATTTCTGAAATTATAGCAACTGAAGTAACAACAACAACAACAAAAAAAAAAAACTCCAGGAAGGTGTAAAGAAACTTATATAAGAAACAATCTCCCAAGTAAAGGAAGAAATGATAAATGTAATGAAAGAAATACTGAACACATCTAAAGAGGATATAGTTTTAAAAAATTGAGGAACACTGCAAAAAGATGGAAACCTTAAATGAACAATTTAAGAAAGATACAGAATGCATTAAAGATATTCAAAGAGATATCCAGGAAAGAAAAAAATCCATGAAAATTTGGCAAAAATTTTCATGAAGTGAAAAGTGAAAGTGAAGATAGAATTTCAGCTCTCAAGGCAGGATTACAGCTAGTGAACAGGAAAGGAAAGATTTTTTTAAAAAGTAACAAGGAATCAGGAAATAACAACTCAACAGTTGCAAGATGATGCACAGACAAACAACATAAGATTGATAGGTCTAAACAAAAAAGAAGTTGACAAGACAAATGATATAAAGACTACATGCAGAAATAATAGCCAAAAATTTACCAAACATTGGAATACAAACTGACATACAGATAAGTGAAGCATATAGAAGTCCAAATAACCATAACCAAAATAAAACTAAACCCGGACATATAATAATTAAAAGCTGTTAGAAAGAAGAAATCAATCACCCATAAAGGAAAGCCTATTAGAAACACAGCAGACTTCTCAACACAAACAATGAAATCAAGAAGAACATGGAGTAAAGTATTTCAGTTACTAAAAGAAAACAACTTCCAATCCAGTTTGATGTACACTGCAGAACTGTCTTTTAAAATTGATGGAGAAGTAAGATGTTTCCATGACAAAGAACAGCTGAATAACTTCATGATCACCAAACCAATCTGAAAAGAATAATGAAAGATATTCTACATAGACCTAAAAATTATTATGATCTCAAGAACACCAATAGGAAAAAAACATTAAGCAATATAAATAAACAAAAGGGAAAGATAAACGACATACAGCACAAAGATAACAAAAATAAACCAATATATATCAGTTATAATGATTAATGTAAATTGATCCAATTAACCAATTACAAGAAACAGATTGACAGAATGGATCAAGAAACAACAACCAACCATAATCTGTATACAAGAAACCCATATACCTCAAAAGGAAATTCATAGAGTGAAAGTCAAAGATTAAAGAACAATATTTCATGCAACAGGAACCAAAAAAAATCAGGCATGACTGTTCTATTGGCAGACACTATGAACTTTACATTACGAATGATCACAAATGATAAAGAAGTTCACTATATACTAAGTAGAGGGAAACTTCAAGAGGAAGAAATAACAAACTTAAATATATTTGGACCAAATTGGGGAGCCCAAAACTACAAAAAACAAGTATTAACAAATGAAATTTCAAATAAACAATAACACAATTATAACAGTAGACTTCAACAGCACATTGACACAGACAGATCAACTTGACAGAAAATCAACCTAGAAATAAACGAACTGAATTACACCTATGAACAAATGAACTTAGTGAAAGTGTAAAGAGTGTTGCACACAAGAACATTAAAATACACTTTCTCCTCAGCTGCACAAGTGGCATTTTTCTAAAATAGACCATATAGTAGACCATAGAACATGCTTAAGTAAATGCAAATCATTGAAATTGTCCCATGCATGTTATCTGATCATATTGCCATGAACCTAGAAATTAATGACAAAAGAAACTGCAAAAACTCCACAAACACATGGAAATTAAATAATAAACTCCTGAGCAATATGTGGGTCACAGGAGGAATTAAATAAGAAATTAAGCAATATCTACAAGGAAATGAAAAAAATATGACTTACTAGAACATCAGGGGTGCAATGAATGTATTCTTTAGAAGAAAAATTATTGTAATGAATTCCCACATCAGGAAAACAGAATGAACACAAATAAACAACCTGATGCTTCACCTCAAACATCTAGAAAAAGAAGAGGAATTCAATCTCAAAACCAAAATAAGGAGGAAATTATAAAGATCAGAGCATACATTAATGCAATAGAGACAAAGAAAACAGAACAAAGAATTAATGAATCAAACAGTTGATTGTTTAAAAAAATAAAATTGATAAACCCATAGCCAACTTATTAAAAAAAGGAGAGCAAAATCTCAAATTCAAGCAACAAAGAATGAACAGGTTGAAATAACTACAGGACCTGCAGAAATACAGAAGATCTTCAATACCTACTTCAAAAACCTCTACTCACATAGGATTTATAATGCAGAACAAATGGACAGATTCCTAGAGACATATGAATTACCAAAGCTGAATCAAGAAGATGTAAAACTGCTGAATAACCCAACCAACAGAGAAAACCCCATCCTCATGGATTCACAACTGAATTCTACAAGAAATTTAAGGATGTATTAATGCCAACACTTCAGAAAATCTTCAATGAAATTGAAAGGGAAGTGATTCTTCCTAATTCATTCATGGAATCAAGTATTACCATAATACCAAGACCAAAGAAAGGCCCACCCAAAAAAGGGAACTATAGGTCAATCTCCCTAATGAACATACATGCAAAAATTCTCAGTATAATACTGGCAAACAGAATGCAGCAAACCATAAAGAACATTATACAACATGACCAAGTTAGATTCATCCCAGGAATGCAGGGTTGGTTCAAGATATGTAAATCAATAAATATAATTCACCTTTTCAGTAGAACCAAAAATCATAATCACATGATCATTTCTACAGATGGAGAAAAAAGTTTTTGTTAAGGTCCAATACTCATTCATGTTAAAAAAAAAACCTATAGAAAATCAGAAGAGATGGTCTTTATCTCAATCTCGTAAAAGCCATGTATGACAAACTAACAGCAGCAACATATTCAATGGTCAAAAACTGAAAGTTTTTCCTCTAAAATCAGGAACAAGACAAGGATGTTCTTTATCATCACTCCTCCATGTAGTGCTGGAAATGCTAGTCAAAGCAATTAGACAAGAGAAAGAAATAAAAGGAGTAAGTATAGGAAAGGAGAAGTTACATTATCACTATTTGCAGATGACATGACATTTTACACAGAAGACCTTAAAAACTCCTTTGAAAGAATTCCAGGTATAACTAAATTCAGTAATGTAGCTGGATACAAAGTCAACACTGAAAAATCAATAGCATTCCCATAAACAGGCAAAACTTATTGAGAGAGAAATAAGTGGAGTCACATCCTTCACAATAGCATCCCAAAAACAAAATACTTAGGAAGCAATCCAACAAAAGAAGTAAAAGTTCTATGCATGGAAAATTTCAATACCCTGAAAAAAGAAATTGAAGTGGATCTCAGAAAATGGAAAGACATTCCTTGTTCATGGTGAGGAAGAAAAAATATTGTGAAAATAGTCATTCTTCAAAAATTGTTACACAGATTTAATGCCATTCTGATCAAAATACCACTAGTATTCCTCACACATCTAGAGAAACTTTTCATAAAATTCATCTGGAACCAGAAAAGCCTTAGAATAGCAAAAGCAATTCTGGGCAAGAAAGGCAAGGCAGGAGGCATCACAATTGCAGACTTGAAGTTATACTACAAAGCTATAGTGATAAAATCGGCACGGTACTGGAATAAGAACATATCTGAAGATCAATGACAGATCTGGAATAGATTAGAAGATACAACCACACCTACAAACACACTCTGCCACCTTATCTTTGATAAAGGAGCCAAACACACCCATTGAAGTAAAGATAACCTCTTTAATAAGTGGTTTTGGGAAAATTGGCTCTCCATATACTGAAAACTAAAACTAGATCCATGTCTATAACAATTTACTAAGCTAAAGACAACATGGATCAAAGTTCTAAATATTAAAACAGAAACACTATATCTGTTGGAAAACAAACTAGGTAGAAAACTTAAACATAGTGGTAGGCAGAGAATTTGTAAACAAATATCAAACCACAAGGGAAATACTTCCCAGAATCAAAAAGTAGGATTTCATCTTATTAAAATGTTTATGCATGTCAAAGAGATATCTAAGAGAGTAAAAAAGAAACCTATGAATTTTGAAAAAAATCTTAGCTGTCCCTCAGAAGACAAAGGACTTCTGTCTAGAAATATAAAGGATTTGAAAAAATCAGACCAATGAAACTCAAAGACCCAATCCAAAAATGACATCTGAGATGAATAAAAACTTCTCAGATGAAGAAATAAAAAGGGCAAATAAATACATGAAAAAGTATTCTGCATCATTGGTCATTATAGAAATGAAAATTAAAACCACGGTGAGATTTCATCTCACTCCAGAAAAAGTAGTCCGGATAAAGGAAACAATCAAGAACAAATTCTGGAGAGGCTGTGGGGAAAAGGAACATTTCTACACTGTTGATGGGAGTGTAGACCTGTGCCACCACTGCAGACATCCATCTAGAGTTTCATCATTGAGCTGGAATTGGAAGTCCCATTTGACCCAGCTATTTCACTTCTGAATATATTCCCAAAAGTATTAAAAACATCATATCACAGGGATACATGTGCATCCATGTTTATAGCAACACAGCTTGTATTAGCCGGGTCTTGGAAACAACCTAAATGCCCATCAACTGTGGAATGGATAAAAAAAAAATGTGATACTTTTATACAATTAAGTACTACTCAACTATAAAGAAAAATCATATTGAGACTTTTATAGGTAAATGGATGCTACTTGAGACCATACTCATAAGTGAAATAAATCAGACTCACATGTGTAAATACTGTATTGTCTCTCTATGTAAGAAACAGTAGAGTAAATTATATGCAAATCCTCATCAAATACTCTAAAGGGTAAGAATCTGATCAAAGTGGAAAAGAAATAACTCATGGAAAATGAGGAAAAAAAAGAAATGGAAGGGAAAATAAATGATACATAAATTTGTGTGAACACACTTAAGATAGCTAAGATGATTGTACTACTAATTCTATTAGTTCTTGGAACAAAACAGTTAACATTCATAGGATTGGATCAATTTTGCATGTTTGTGTCTGATAATCTGAGGAACTCTTTGAAAATTTACTATGTAAAATAACAACTTCATTTATGTTCCTATCACTTTATTTTGAAGACCAATATTTTCATTATATTCACTCTTTGCTATTGTTATTTGTTTGTCTGTTTGTTTCTTGTTTTATTTGTAATTTGTTTTGTTTGTTTTGTTTTTCCCTGTAATGCAGAAAGGATAGATGTACATGTAGAGGCTTGTACATGCCTAGAACTTCTCCTTCATAGTTTGTGAATATAGATTTTTTTGCGTGTGATAATATGAACAGCTATTTTGCAGAAAAAGAGACATTATGGTAGCCATTGTTGATTTTCTATCATCATTATGTGAAGTCAAGTAATGCTTTTATTCATTTTTAGAGTAGTTTTAGTCTGTTTTGCATTATTTAATTTCAATATACATGAAAGTATAAACTGCTAGTTGAGCAGAACAAGAATCATTATGTTAGCCATTGTTGATTTTCCTATTGTCTGGTTTTGAAGGCCTGTAGTACTTTGATTCTTCTGTTTTGATCTGTTATAGTATTTTGTTTTGTTTTAATTCATTGTGTGTGAACATATACACAACTATTTCAAGAAAAACTAGAGACATGCTACCCACTGTTAATCTTCTGTTGTCTTGCTTTAAAATCCTGTGTCACTTGCATTGTTTTCTTCTAATATACTGTGTTCTATTTCATTATGTTTTGATTTACCCTCTTTAAAATAATAAAAATTTTAATTAAACATATGTAAACATTTATAAATATTTACATATAAAAACTATAGTAATAATTTTTGCTAACTTCATGGAATATTAACTATATTTCATTTCCCCCAAACATATAGGTCTTTTTGAAATGTAGCACTTGATTAAGACATCTTAACATTCTGATGACCTCCAAATTACAGTAGTTCATGGTAATGGAATTTTTCAGATTTATGTTTCTGTGATTGATATAAAATCATGTCATTATAACTTTATGTGCCTGTACTTTCTTCAGTTGAGACAATGTCATTATAAAGACTGAAGACTAAGCATTAATAAACTGTGAAGTTCATCTAAAAAGTAAAGCAGCATAGTCTCCTTAAATTACACTGTATTAAAAGATATCTAATACAGTTAACAGTTGCTTTATGTCATTAAATTTTTTATAGTTAGATAAAGGCGGTTGACTAAAATAGAAATTTCAATTATTTTTGAGATATGAAAGAGACTCCATTGTTCCAATATAATAATTGCAACATAAATTTTATGCTAGTTTTCTTTTAAATTTAAATTATCCTATTGCAATTTTATAACTGTTTTCTGTAAATATTCTACAGGATACAATTTCTTAGGCAACCATGATAAATTCAATCTCCTGAGAAAAGAGATTATTGGACAGTAGGGAGCAAAAATAAACTACTGTACAGTGTGCAAAAGAGGCAGGTCACCAAAGAAAAAAAATATACTTCTGTGCTTTCACAGGAAGCTACATGATCAAGGAAGACCATTATCCTTGCTGACAGTTGACACTGACAGAAAATCTGAGGCTGTAGTCATGGTTTCACAACTAACCTATGGAAAACCTAAACTGACTTTGATATTAAGCAAAATTTAATTTTGATTAACACAGGTCTCACTTAGACTTGCTCTTAAATAATAAACAAAGCATAAATAAGTAACCCAAAATAGTAACACATACTAGATATAAAACAGGGGACTCCACTTGTTAATTCTTGCAGGCAGTTGCCAGCCACACCAAAAGACAGATGTACGAGGAAATTGATTAAAATTGTCTTTTCCATTCTAGAGTTCAACCCTAGGCAGCCCGTCCTGAACACACTGAAACATTGGGAAATGCCTGCTTCATATAAATTCTGAAAGCACAGCTACAGACCAAGATAGCTTATTAATAACTAAAAACCTTCTTTTCTCCACACTCTCTACCTTCCTACCCTTGCCTCCCTTAACAAACTTGCCTAGAAATTCCTCAGTCCCACCTTTCATGCCCCCTAAAGTATCCAATCAGCTTATACTGTGAAGATTCAACCCAGTCAATGAGGAAAACTGTCAACTGCTTCTCACATGTTAGTGTTCAAAATCACACTCCCCTTCCCTTTGGACTGTTTTCTATCTTGTGTCTGAGTGTAATTGTGCCCTTCTGCCAAAGTAAACTAAACTTTGCCTTGTTAAGTATTCTTATTGCTGTCTTGCTTTCCACCTTGAAAAATTTGTGTTTGGGAACTCATTTTTGTCAAATCTCACCACAGCCTTCCCAGGATGTTGAGCAGGGAAATGAAGGATTTATTTTTTACCTTGTTCAATGTTACTCCTACTTTCATCCATTTTCTATCTCCCTATAAGCCATTTTATATTGAAATTGTTCAAACTTTGTTTTAAATTTTACAGGGGCTCACAGTTAAGAGTTTACCTGGAATCTTAGAGGAGAATTTAGACTTGAACTTTACAGCAACATTAATAAGTATGTTTTGATATCTTTAGAGATAAATTAAATATATTTTGCACAAGAGATGAAAATGGATTATTTGAGTGTTAATTGTAGAATATTATCTTTTAAATCCAAAGGGTTCCCTCAATCTGCCACATGTTTAGAAATGGAATTTTTGTATTGATTTTATCTTATGATCATAGAGTTATATAACCATCAGAGGATCAATTCATTGATGCCTGAATGGCAGAGTGGTCTATTAAGAGGTGAGATGAGTCACAACTTGAGAGGTTTATTCTTATCTCTAGCACTTTCCTTCTCTTTCTGTTCATGGATGCCATGAAGTGAGAAAATTTCTTTCTCTGTTCTACCTTGCCATGCTGTATCTGCCAGGGAACCAACCAACCTATGAATTCTTTGAAAAGTTTGAGTCAAATTAACCTCTACTTTAAATTTTTGGATGTGGTATTTTGTTTCAATAGAGTAAAGCTGTCTAATACTTTATGGTAATCATTCCTGTTACTTAGAATGCAGCTATGTTGGTTAGAATTTCAGTAAAATCTAATGACCAATATAATAATTTTGAGGCAGAAATTAAATACATTTTAATAATATAAATGATGGAAAGTAAAAGAAGAAGTTGATACTGTGGGACCACTAAGTATCCCTTATGTTACCTGTCTTTAGAAAAAAAGCTTTATGATTAAGAAATAAACCCATGCAACTTTCATGTATCAGTGAATTTTCAGGTACTTTCTACTGAAGGCAAATATTTCCTAAGCAATTAATTACTAGAAACAATATAACTGGCTTCTAGTTCAGAATAATTTGAAAATAAATTCTTATTGGACACAAGTTTTTCCAATGTATTCTTCATTCAAATTATACCTATAATTACATATGCCTCTAGATTCTTCATAGAGTCATTTAACATTTTATTCTAAGATATCCATTAAATGATGTATGTCTCAGAATCAAAATGGTGCCATCCTTCTCAACAAGTAGAATATATATTTTTGTTAGGTTATATTATCAAGCAAATATAGTTAGAAAATTTGAGCTACTCTGACATATTAGGATATCTGCTTGAACTTTAATATGATGACTCACAATAAAACAAATAAAACAAAAGATATCAAAAAGAATGTTTAAAAAGACAAAATTTGGTGAATTCAGTATGGTTGAATGGAAGAGTAGTCATACTGGATATACTCAGAGAAAATCAACTGAAAGTAGGTAATTTAAAGAAAGAGATGTACAACTTGATGTCAAAATTAATCAGAAATAAGAGACCTAATAAAACATAGAGGCATGGGAGATTATAAAAAGGCAAATAAGTCCATAACACTGCCTGTGAAATTTCGGCCTGTGTGCAATTCAAGAACTGCTATTCCTATTCCAAAAGGTGGATTGAACACAGATATTGTGGTACAATTAAACTACATAGGATAGACTTGGAGTAGAATGCCTCCATGCCCATTTTACTTTCCTGATATCTGAGATCAGTGGAGCACTCCAGAATACACAACTCTTACTTCCTTCCTTGGATTCATTCCTAAGTATTTCTTGTTTTTGAGTGCTATTGTGAAGGTTGCAGTAAATTAATTTCTCTCTCAGTAAGTTTGCTGTTGATGTACAGAAATACCATTGATTTTTCAGTATTGACTTTGTTTATAGCTATGCTAATAATATGGTTTTTAAGACATATTTTTGGTGTCTTCTATGTAGAATTTCATGTCATCCACAAATAATGATACTTTACTTCTTTCTTTCCTATACTTAAAGCATATCCTGTTCAAGATCTTGATTTTAAAGTGAAAGATTTTAGTTTTTAATCATTGAGTATGATGTTAGCTCTTGGCTTTTGCCAGATGACTTTTATCACATTGAGATAAAGACCATCTTTTCCAAATTTTTGTAAGGCTTTTATTATGAATAGTTATAGGACTTTGCCAAATAGATTTTCTAAGTCTATTGAAATGATCATAACAATTTGGTCTTTGGTTTTGTGTATAAGGCTTATTACATTTATTGATTTGTGTATGCTGGGCTATTCTTGTATCCCTTGAATATGTCACACTTTGTCATGGTGTGTAAATATCATGATGATTTTCTGAGAGAATTTTTTGTACTTGGAATGAAATTCATGGAATTTCAATTGCCAGACAGGTTTTTGTGACACAGAGCTGTATCTCCATCTTCTTGATGATTCTCTGCATTCTGTCTGCAAGTATGCTACTGAGTGTCTCTTAGTTCATTAGGGAGAGTTGCCTGTATTTTGGGGGTGGGGTTGGGTCCTTCTCTGGTTTATATATCAGTTAATACTCGCTGCCAGGAATGAATTTGGCAATGTTACATCCCTTTCAATTTCATTAAAGAATTTCAGCATTAATGGCATTAGTTCTTCTCTAAATTTCTTGTAGAATTCAACCGTGACTACTTGGGGACCTGGAAGTTGCTGTTGTTGTTGTTGGAAAGATTTGAATTACATGTTCAATTGCACTGAATGATATTAGGTTATTTAGAATTTTTTTATCTTCTTGATTTGGTTTTGGCAATTTATATATTTGTAGAAATCTGTCCTTTTCTTCTGTTTTCCATCTTAGAGTACAGTGTTTCAAATAGATATTGATGATTTTTTGCATTTCCACAGGATCAAATGTCATTTTCTTCTTTTCATTCCTCATTGTATGAATTTGAGTCTTTTCTTTCATCTTTTTAAAGAGATTGGATAAGACATTATAAATTGCTTTTAATTTATCAAAGAGCCAACTCTTTGATTTATCAATTCTGTCTATTGCTTCTACAGCCTAAACTGTATCCATTTCCATTCTTATCTTTATAATTTTCTCTCTTATATGTGCTTTGAGTTTGATTTGTTCTTTTTTTCTAGAAGTTTGATGCTTGGCATTAAGTTGTGTATTTGAGCTTGTTCCTTTTTTGATATGAGAATTAATCACTATTAATTTTCCAGAGTACTGCTCTTTGCATCCCATAAGTTCCAGTATGTTTAATCAGCATTATAAATTTAATTTTAGATACTGTTTATTTTCTTTATTTACTCTGTTACTTATTTGTTATTGAGAATGGTTTTACTTACTTTCCAAGTGTTTATGTAGTGTTTGTGGTTTCTTTTGCTATTGATTTCCAATTTTATTACACTGTAGTCAGAAAATATGCCTGAGGTGATTTCAATCCCTTTGCATGTTTAAAAACATGTTTATGAGTTAGTATGTATGTGGTCTATTTTGGAGAAAATCCCCTGTGCCTCTGAGAAGAATGTGTGTTCTGATATGGGTTGGAACATACTGTAAATTTTTCTTAAGTCCAGTATTTCAAAGATTTGATGTTCAGCTATAAAACTTATATGTTGAATTTTTCTAGTCAATCGGTATATTTGAGACAGTAGGTTATTAAAGTCTCTGATGACAATTATAATTAGAGTTTATCTGGTTTTTCACAGCCATTAGTGTTTATTTCATATAGTTAACCTTGCCTGTATTAGTGTATATATATATATATATATACACTAATTGCTATCTTTTCCTCTTGTACTATCAACTTACCAAATATATAGTGACTGTCTTTGAATTAATTTTGACTTGAAATTCACCTTGTCTGTCAATAAGATAGCTAATCTTGCCTTTTTTCGAGGTTTCTGTCACATGAAGTAATGTTTTGCATACTTCAACTTTCTGTTCATGACTTTTTTGTTAAATGTGGTTCTGTTTTTTTTTTATTTTTGTATGCACCATACCATTGAACTTTGTTTCTTGAGCAATTCTGCCAAACTGTCTTTTTTGATTGGTGGATTTAGAACATTTACATTTATGGATATAACTGATGTGTATTGGCTTACCATTTTCATACTATTTTCCATTGTTAGTACAGAGTCTTACTCCTCTATTTAATTGCTAGCCCTGCCTAGTGGCTTCTTTCTTTTGGTGTTCATGTGCTTGTAGACTTTATTATCTCTAGTATATCCTCAGAGCACTTTGTAGAGCTGGTTTGGTGGTCATGAATTTCTTCAGCTAGTTTTTAACATGTAGCATATCTCTCCATCAATTATGAAAGATAATTTTTCAGTGTACAACAATCTATATTGGTGTTTTTTTAAGCTTAATGAGATTCAAATCATTTGCTACAAAATCTCCTTGAGCTAGTGGCTATTATTGAGAAGTCTACTGGCAATTTGTTGAGTTTTCCTTTATACATGATGAGTTTTTGCTTTTGTTTTTGTTTTTGGGGTTTTTTATTTTATTTTGTTTTGTTTTTTTTTGTACCAGGGATTGAGCTCATGACCAAGTGCTTACTAGGCAGGCACTCACGCCACTGAGCTAAATCCCTGACCTCAGAGTTTTTAGTTTTAACAGATTTAAATATTCTGTTCTTGTGTTGATCTTCAGGAATCATTGCTGTTATATGCCTCAGTGTAGTTTCCCCCACCCCCATTTTGGCTATTTAAAGTTCTATATGATTTCCTTATCTGTTTGTCAAATTCTTTTCCCTAAATTGGAAATTTTTCTGCTATTTCTTCTGTAAAAAAATTATATATCCTCTGTGCTATTGTCCAATTTTTCATTCATTTCAATTAATTATATTAACCTTCTTTGAATTATGTGGTAACTATTGTATTGATATTTTGTGGTTCCTTCTTTTTTTAAAAGAAGATACACATAGGATAAGACTACAACCCTAGATGTGGTATTATATTGTCATAATGGTTGATTTTGCTTTGTATACTTTCAATAGATTTTTTGTTGTCCTGAATAACATTTTGACTCTATTTCATAAAAGTCAGTTTTTCCTATACTTTTCATTCATTGTTTTCCTCCCTTACCTAAGCACCTCTATTTTTTAAAAATTAGTGCCTAATCTAGATTTTTTAAACATTTCTTTTATTATGGTCATCCTTTATTTAATTATTTGTGCAATTGTCTCTTTTTTATTTTTCAGAAGATTCATTCATAGGTTCTGTTAATTTTTCTGCTACCATTTAATAAAGCTTGATTTGGTTGGCTTCTATTTTCTTACAACTCAAAGACACTTTTATTTTCCATAAGTGAGCTGAGTGCTTTGGTGTGCACATTTGTTCCATGTTTTATTTCACATTCTTGTTGTTTATTTTCTACATTGAGGTTTGTAAATTACTTATGATATGTAAACTTATTATCAGTACTACAACCTCATAAAAATGACTACTTTTCAAAGATGTCTTCTAAATTTAGCTAGCTTTTAGCTTTGAGTCTGTCCCAGAATCATTCTTTCATGTTTTTTTTTTATGGATGATATGCACCTTTATGACCTACCACACAGTTGTTTAGTATTAGACTATAATATTGTTTAAGGGGGGGTAGAAATGTAAAATGAGATCTTTCATTCTAGCTTGTTTAGGAATCTCCACACTGATTTCCACAAAGTTTCCACTAGTCTACACCACAGCCAATAATGCAAAAGTGTTCTTTTTTCCACACAGTCCCACTAGCATTTGTTATTGTTTGATTTCTTTAACTTGGCCATTCATTCTAGAGTGAGATGGAATCTCAGCATTCTTTTAATTTGCATATTTATGATGAGCAAAGATGCTGAATATTTTTGCATATATTTATTTTCCATTAGTATTTCCTCAACTGAGAAGTGTATATTCATCTCAGATGCCCAATTTTGGACTGAGTCTCTGAATTTAGGGAGCCTGAGTTTTACAATTCTTTATATGTTCTGAGTAGAAGTCTTTTGTCTGAGATACTGTTGGAAATTTTTTTTCCAATCTGTGGGATTTGTATCCACTTTTTGGTACTTTTTTCATATACAGAATTTTTTAATAAGATGAGATCCCAGTTGCTACTTCTTTGAAGTACTTCCAATGTGGTATGGTTTCTGCTCATGAACTATCTCCCTATACTTATGTCTTTTAGATTTCTACCTACCTTGTCTTGCAGGAGATAGAGTGTTTCTGTTTTAATATTTAGATCCTTGATCCAATTTGACTTTCATTTAGTGAATGATGATAATTAGGGGTCTAGTTTTAGTTTTTTGCATATGAAAAGCCAGTTTTTCCAGCACCACTTACTAAAGAGTCTAGATTTTTCCAGTGAATATATTTGGCCCATTTGTATAAGATAAGGTGGCTGAGTGTGTTCTAGTGTGGCTGTAACTTTCAATCTATTGCACTGGTCTTCAGGTCTGTCTGTATTCCACTACCATGCCAATATTATCACAATAGCTTTGCAGTATAATGTAAAGTCAGGGACTGTGATGCCTCCTTCCTTACCTTTGTTGCCCAGAATTATTTTTGCTATTCTAGGTCACTTCTGCATCCAGATGAATTTTAGGAATCACTTCTCTATATTTGTGAAATATGCCCATGGTATTTTAATTGGAATTGCAATACATCTGCATATCAGTTGTGGGAGAAAGGCCATTTTTACAATGTTTCTTCTTTCAATCCATGAACAAGGAATTTCTTTCTATTTTCTGAAATCCATGTGGATATCTTTTTTTAGAGTACTCTAGTTTTCTCTGTATAGATCTTCTACTTTCTTTGTTAGATTGATTACTAAGTGTTAGATTGATTACTAATTTTTTGATTGTTATTTTTAATATTGTGATTTCACTTATTTCTTTTGCAGCAAGTTTATTGTTTGTGTACAGCAATGCTATTGATTTTTGAGTGTTGACCTTATCCAGCTACATTACTGAATTTGGTGCTTAGATCTAAAAGTCTTTAAATGGTGTTTTGGTTATCTTCAATGTAGAGTATCATGTCATTTACAAATAATTTAATTTATTTCTTTCCTACCCTTATTTCTTTTATTTCTCTCTCTTGTCTAATTGTTCTGTCTAATGTTTCCAGCACTATATTGAACAGCAGTAGTGACAGTGGACAAACTTGCCTTGTTCCTGATTTTAGAGTGTAAAAATTTCAGGTTTTGAACATTTAGTATAGTGTTGAGTGTTGGTTTGACACAGATGGCTTTTTTCACATTGAGGTAAAGACCATGATTTTCCATAGGGTTTTTTTTTTCATGAATGGGTATTAGTCTTTATGAAAAGCTTGTCTGCATCTATTGAGATGATCATGTGGTTCTTTGTCTCTATCATTATGGTATACTACATTTACTGATTTGTGTATATTGAACCATCCCTGCATTCCTGGGATAAATCCCTCTTGGTTTTGTTGTATAATCTTCTTGATTTGCTGAATCCTGTTTGCCAGTATTTTATTGAAGATTTTTGCAACTATGTTTGTTAGAATGATTGGCATGTACTTCTACGTTTTGGTTGGGACTTTTTCTGATTATGGTTTCAGAGTAATACCTTCCTGATAGAATGTTAGGCAGAATCGCTTCTTTTTAAATTTCATTAAAAATTTTGTGGAGTATCAGTTTTAAAACTTCTCAAAATTTTGTAGAGTTCACCTGTGAAGCCATCATACCTAAGTTCTTTGTTGGTTTTTAATTATATTTTCAAATTCATTAACTAGTATTGGGTTATTTAGAAGTTTTATATCTTCATAATTCAGCTTTGATAGATCAGACATTTCTTGGAATCTGCCCATTTCTTCTATATTTTCCATTCTATGAAAGCATAGAATTTTGAAGCAGGCATTGATGATCTTCTGAATTTCCACAGGGTCTGTGATAATTTCAAAATTTTCATTCTTCAATGCATGAATTTGAGGGGTTTTTTTAAATAGAGTTGGCTAGGGGGTTTATCTTTTTTTCTTTCAGAATACCAACTCTTTAATTCATTAATTCTTTGTATAGCATTCTTAATCTCTGTTTAGTTAATTTCTCCACTGATCTCTATAATTTTCACCTGTCTATGGGAATTGACTTTGACTAACTCCTCATTATCTAGAGATTTAGGTATAGCACAGGATTGTTTACTTCTGCTCACTCTGTTTCCCTGAAGTGAAAACTCATTGCTATACATTTCCCTCTTTGGACAGGAATTCATTGCATTCCACAAGTTTTGGAATGTTGCATTTTCATTTGATTGTAGATGTTGTATATTTTCTTGTGAAATTTTATCTGCAACCCTTTGTTTATAAAGGATGGTGTTATTAATTTCCATGTGTTTTTCGAAATTTTGATATTTCTTTTGTTATTAAATTCCAGTTGTATGGCACTGAGGTCAGATAGTATGCATGGTATAATTTCAGTTCCTTTGCATTTACTTTAGCATGTCCTAATGGCTATTATATGGTCTATTTTGAAAAATATTCCATATGAAACAGAAAAGAATGTGTATTCTGATGTTGTTTGGTGGAACACTCACCAAATATCTACTAAGTCCATTTGTTCTCGTATTTGATTCAGTTCTGTTATTTATTTGCTGATATTTTGTGTAGTTTATGTCTTTCTAGCAGTGGGGTATTAAGTATCCTCATTAGAGTTGTGTTATTGTTTTTTGATCTTTTTATATCTATTAATATTTGTCATACATAGTTGTGCACTTTGATATTTGGTGCATATATATTTATCATTGTGATCTCTTCACCTTGAACTTTTCCTCTAAGAAGCATGTAGTGACATTTTTTCCTCTTTTGATCATTTTTGAAGTTCACAGTGTCTGCATCAGAATATCTAAACCTGCTTTTTTGTGTTTTCCTGTTGCATGGAGCATTGTTTTCCATCATTTGACTTTCATTCTATGAGTTTCTTCATGTTCTAAATGTGTTTCTTGTATACAGCATACAGCTGAGTCTTTTTGCTTTATTTCTTTCTTCTATTCTGTCACTTTTGATTGGTGACTTGAGGTCATTTTTGTTGGTTTTGCAATTGATACGGATAGGTTTATCTTTATTACATAATTTTCCTGATTTGTTTCATTGTTTTGTCCTCTGTTTAGTTGCTTGTTCTGCCTGATGGTTTGGTTCTGATATTGTTCTTATAATTGAGAGATTTTTTATCACTATCTACAATATCTTTCAGTACTCTGTAGGATTGGATTGATACTCATCAATTTCTTCAGTTGTTCTTTAACATGAAAATATATTATTTCTCCATTAATCTTAAAAGATAGTATTTGCAGGGTACATCAATTTAGGTTAGAAATTGTTTTCTTTCAGGGATTCAAATATTTCACACCAAGCTCATCTTGATTTGATGATTTGTTTTGAGAAGTCAGCCATGATTCTAATGGGTTTTCATTTAGAGGTGATCTCTTTTTTTTCTCTAGTAGTTTTAATTTTCTGTTTTTGTGTTCAATGTCTGGGATCTTGACTATTATATATGAGTGCACATTTATGTTAATTTTGACTGTTTGGAATTATATATTCTTCAACTATCTTCACTTCAGATTCTGTTCCCATGCTTTGGAAATTTTCTGCTATTACATCTACAAATAGTTTTTTAGATTTAATTTGTGTGGCCTCCTACATCTTCACTGAAACCCATAAATCTTATATTAACTTTCTTTGTATTATCTTGGATCTGTCAAACTGATATTTTATGTCCCTTGCTGGTTTTAAGAGATCTTATATTTCATTGTCTCTAGCCTTGATCCTCTGCTTGAAGCCTGAAAGTCTATGTTCAGCTTCATTCAAATAGTTTATACAGTTTTAGTGGAATTTTTAATTTCCTGGATATCTGTTTGAATAATTGTCATGCATTCTAACCCTTTCCTGTATGGTTCATTTGAAGTCTCCATCATTTTCTTGTGCTTCTATATTTTTTGTCTTTGTCTTATCTATCTATGTTAAACCATTATTTCAATATGGATGCCATTTTTTTACCTGAGATATTTTTTATCTGATTTCTGCTATAGCTTCTGGATTTGTATCTTTATTTCACTTGCTATCTTTTCATAGATTTCAGGTGTGCATCTTCCAATTTCTTCCAATTTTCTTCTTCTCTTTTTCGGGGATGGCTGGAGGTCTGATATTGCATTTTGCTTTCATGTTTTATTATTTTCTCCTGTGAGTTTATATATCATTTTTTTAATCTTGCTAGTTTCACCCATGCCTGTTGCACACTGTTGTCTTTGTCCTACTGGGTGACTTATTTTATCCCAGTCACTAGTCCTGGGTGGAGAGAGGCCTCAAAGTTAAGGTTACAGCCCCACCTGTGTCCCCTGGGCATAAGACAGGAACACTGGCACCAGAGAAGTGGTTTTGGAAGGTTATTATATCATCAAAGCAATATACTCAACAATGATTTCATTCACTGAGAAGTTCATTAGTTGTGTGTGCTGTTAGCAAATGGCACCTTTCAGCAGTGAGTAACTGCAGTCACCTGAAAGGCACATCTTCCTAAAATCTCCCTTTTCACTGTATCCTTAGCACAACGATATCAGCAGCTTTCTTCTACTCAGACTGTTCCATTTTGCCTTAGAGCCAAACAACTACAGATTGAAGCCTGTAAAAACAATGAGCAGAAATGAACTCATCCATTAAGTTTTTGGTTTGGGGTATGATATCTCAGAAAAAAATAACATCACTGAGATACAAACATGTCATTTCAACATTTGATATCAGCTAATATTTTGCTCATTTCTATGGTATAATTTTAAGTATATTATTTCAATGGAATCATATTTTATGACACTTTCCGATAGATTTATGTCATTAACATGACATCACTTAGCTTGTGCTAGTTTTTTAAATCATATTAACTGAGGTAATATTTACTGAACATAGAGATTTTGCATTCAGCTAAATTTCAGGCTTTTATTTAATTTTTATTTTTCATAATGGATTTTTCTATGTTGCCAAATTACCCAGGCTAAGAATGAACTTCTGATCTTCCTTCCACAGTCTCTTTAGTCCTAGGATGATAGGTGCATATTACTACGCCTGGTTTAGTGTGTTCATTTTTATTACTCATTAGAATCAATGGTATGAATATTTCACAAATCATGTAATCACTCACACATTGACCAACATAATAATTCTTTCACATTTTTAACTATTAGCAATAAATTTATGAGCATGATGTATAGTTTTCTTGTATGTACATAAACAAAACTAGCATTTATTTTGAATGAGTTTCAGTGGTACAAATTCTGATTTCAATTATAGCTGTGCATATACACATTGTTTTATGAAGTTTTCTTACAGGGTGATTATACCATTTTATATTTTTATTAGACATATTCATATGAAACAGAATTTTTTCATTCTTTCCAGCATTTTTACCATTTTCTAATTAATAAGTCATTCTAATGATTGTGAAGTTATATAACATTGAATTTTTAGGTTTAATTTTCATGATACTGTTGTGGGTTGAACCATGTACTTTCCAAATTTATGTGTTGAATTTCCCTATACTCTGTATCTGAAAATGAAATTGTATTTTCAAAAAAAAGGTGGAGGTTTTAAAGAGAAAATTGATATAAAACTAAATTATATAAATTAACTCTGATCTAATATGATTGGTATCTCTATGTGAGAAAGAGAATTATTAAGGAAAATAGAGTTACGCTTTTTCAACTTGCCATTTTCTGATGCTTTGTTACACTAGCCCTAGCAAAGAACAGTGGTTAAGGTTAGTTAATATCATTTTAAGCATTCTTGCTATTTGTCAACTTTTTGGTGCAATGTTTGCTTGTTCTTTTGCTCAATTTCTACTTGGATTTTTGTTTTACTTCATATATTATATTCTCATTCTCTTCACAAAGTGTTCTTGAAAGGATTTTTAATGCTAATGCATTCAATTATCTATTCTAAAATTTTTATGAATTATAATTTTGATGTCAAGACTAAGACCTCTTTCCTAGTAATGGATCCACAGGTCTTTTCCTACTTTCTTCTATAAGGTTTTAGTTATAATTGGCATATTTAATTCTATAATATATTTGAATTAATTTTATATTTTTATGTATAAGAAAAAATTTAAATTTTGACATTGTTAAGCAAAACAAAACAAAGGAAACTGACAGAAAAAAGCATACACTGATCCCATTTATATCAGGTTCATTAACAGGCAAAATAATAACAGGAAAAACACGATGCTAAAGGATCAAAATAATCACCAAATAATTTCAAATACAATTTCCAAACCTGACCTACCAGCTTCTCTACTAGAGCTGTTAATATCAGGAGCTCACTTTGCATAATTAGACACCATTTCAGATATTTCATATTATTTATGCCTTAAACACAAGAGAAAATGTGATATCCTTACCCAAAGCCTGTGGAGAAACAGGTACCATCATAGCAGTTTCACACTGGGGAGAGGGAGTATAAGTATTTTGAAATTTTAAAAATGGTAAGAAATATCATTTTTGAGCTGTTTAATATATTCCAAGTATGATTCTAAGGGATTTACAATAATTTAAACTTAATCTTTACAAAAATTCTATGAAGTAGCACTATCAGCATCCGCAACAGGTACAATTATCATCCTAATAAAAATAAAAGTGATAGATAACATTCTCAATCCTTACTATATATCACACACTTGGCTAAGAGTACTACAATACTTCCAACTTAATCTCCATGGCAACCATAAGAAATGGCTATGATTGTCAATTATTAACACTAATAGGGAACTATTATCATCATTTCATTTCCAGGATAAGAAAACTAAAGGAGGGATGAGGTAGGAGTAAATTACCCATGATCACAATAAACGACAGAGTTGTGATCAAGTCTAACAGTGCCTGGCTCCAAAGTCTGCCTTTAGACTCTGTCTACTGTCATTTTTTCACCATTACCCCCAGCCCTGACTGTACACATTACATGGGCATGAGGAGCACAGATTCAGAGACAGAAAGACCAGGTCCACACCCGTATTCCAACTGTGGCATTGATGACATACTCTTCAACTTCTGAATCCTTCCATAAAGTTGAGATGTATAAGTACCAGTGGGCAAGTGTGAAAGGGTAAATACAAAAATTGAAATGGGTAAGACATAAGCAAGACTTCATACAGTGCTAGGTATATGTTAAACATTCAGTTGGATGATATCATCATCACTATCATCACTATTTTAGAGATAACAGAGACACAAAAGGGGACTTCTTGGAACCATGGTCATCTTTATCTCTCTCTAACATACCCTTTATCACTTTCTGTAGGGCTGATTTTGTGGGCATGAATTCCTTAAGTTGTTTTTTTATCATGGAAATATCTTATTTTGAAAGATAATTTTGCAGGGCATATCAATCTGGGTTGGAATTTGTTTTCTTTCAAGATTTAAAATACTTCACACTAAACTCTTCTTGCTTGATGGTTTGTGTTGATAAGTCTTCTACAATTCTGATTCCTTTATACGTGATATGTTTCTTTTCTCTGTTTTTAATGCTCTGTTCTTGTGCTGAATTTCTGGGATCTTTATTATTATATGTCTGGGTATAGATTTATTTTGGTTATGGCTAGCTGGAATTGTCTATTATCCACTTATCTGTATTCCAGAATCATTTCCCATTTTTGGAAAGTTTTCTGTTATTATTTGTACAAATAGTCTTTTAATTTCATTTCTGTTGACCTCTGATGCCTCATCATCACCTATCACTCTGAAATTATGCTTCTTTGTTTCATCTTGCAGTTGTTGAGTTATTTGCAGATTCCTTGTTATTTCCTAATTCCTTTATATAAGAGAAATATCCTTTCACAATCACTAGCTATGATCCTATGATCAGGGTTTGAATGTCTAACTTCAGTTTCTTTCAAGTGGTTTTTTTATTGAATTTTTCATTTCCTGGGTCTCTCTTTGAACCTGTTTCATGCATTGTAATTTCTTTCTATATTCATTCAAGATTTCCATCATTTTCCTATGATCCTCTTTTATAGCTATGTCTTCTTTAGACATGCTGAGCAATTCTTTCAGTATATTTGTTATTTCTTCTTTTATGTGAGACATTATTTTTGATTTGACTGCTTTTACAATCTCAGAAAGTTGTTTCTTTACTTCAGTTGCTATGCTCTCAGAGATTTCTGATGTGTAACTTCCATTTTCTCCCATTACTGTGTCTCCCAGACTTGTTCTGTGTGGGCTAGAGGTCTGAGATTGTCTTTTGCTCCTTTGTCTTGATATTCTTTTGAGTTCCTGCCACCAAGCTCTTTGTGGGACCCCAGGCACTTCCCATATTTACTGCCCCTCCATGGAGTAGAGGAATGGGACAGGCAATTGGAATCTTCTGACCCCTTATAGGGAGATACCAGGGCATGGGTTGGGATTTTCCAGATCTGTGCAGCTACACTGGGGCTTTCCCAATGATCAGAGTTATGTGGAGTTGGGGTGCTTCTCTCAGCCTATGTTTCTACACTGGGACTCCTGTAAAGGGGGCAGGCACATAATGATACATTTGTCTAATACTCCTTGTGGGTCGTGGCTGCCTCAAGGAATAAAGGGCCTTCAATAGTGGCCTAAATGTGCATGGGGCTTCCCTGGCTGCATGTCCCTGCTCCTGCTGGATGCTTGCAAGGAGCCTTCTGGTGGCAGTGCCCAGCAAGCAGTGGCAGATGTGTCTAGTTCTCTCTGTCTGCACTGGATGCCCACAGGAAAGGGCCTTCTGGGAGTGGCACCCAGCAAGCAGAGATCTGCTGGTTCTCTCTGTCCACACTTTATGCCCACAGGCAGGGGCCTTCTGGCAGTGGCATCTAGGAGGTGGAATCAGATCTGTCTAGTTCTCTCTGCCTGTGCTAACTGCCTGAAGGAAGGGTGAATTCATTTTAATAACATATTAGATTTAATTTGCATTTCATTTTATCCTTTATTTTAATTACTTGTTACTGAGACAAAATATTCAATATGCACAAGGTAACAGAAGAGAGGTTTATTTTGGCTTACCCTTTGTAGAAGTTTCAGTTTATAGTTTACTGTCTCCAAGGCAATGTACTATGGCATAAGAGCTTCACGGAGCTGTTTAGTCCATTGCAAGGCAAATAAAAACAAGGAGTAACAAAAAGCAACTTCTTTTTCCATTTTATTTTATGTCTTATTTTTTATTATAACATGTTTTCCAGACATAATGACCACAATGATCATAGGGAATTTGAACCTGTATATAATATATCTATATGTCTTAATTTTTCTTTTCTTCCTATTCCCATCCCTTTCTTTAAGCTTTGACCCCCTCCCTATTTACAAAATCCTTTTGCCATTTTTTCCTTCCATTCACTTTTTTTCATTTCAATCCTGATGCTCTTCTATTGCAGTCTTACTGACATAGGGGAATGAGACTCCCAACATAGTAGATGTCTAATATGAATTCATATTCTCTAAAATCAAAGAATGAATTTTAGGCACAATAGAGATTAAGATCAGAATATATTTATTGAAAGAAAGAAAGCATCTCTCTGAGAAATATAAGGTGTCACAAATGGGTTGTCAAAGACTCTGTCTATTTTAGGGGCTTTATAGAGTAAAAACCAAAGGTGAGTTGGGTCCAAAGTGAGAAAAACCTGGGAATTTACAAGATGGGAATGAGGTGGTATAGAATTATGGTTAATCAATAAGATTAATTGTCAAGATAAAATTGACCAGTTCAGGGACAAATGGGGAAGTGAATCACATAGCAAGCCAGTATACTTACAGAGCATGGACTTTTTCTGTAGGGAGTTGGAATGGTGACTCCTGACTTCCTCAGTTTGATAAAGAATTATTTAGACTAACAATTCTTAGAATGTGGTTATATTTGCTTTGCCTTTGTCTTGAAATTTGGACCACAATGGGAGGTGTTTTTCTGCTCCAAGGTTGAAGTTATACTGTCTTCTGTATTGACTTCTTTGAGAACCTAGACCTGCATCTCTACCTATAATATTTCTAACCAACTCAGCAGTCTGTAACACTACTCTGAACACATCTAATCACTTTGTTCTCACTTTTATCCAATCCAGGCTAAAAGCATTTTGCATGATTCTGTTACAGGCAGTTGAGTTAGAGATATTATAGGCAGTCAGATAGGGCTAAGCCCCAAAAAGAGCCAGAGCAAAAGTTCAGATACCTTTCAGCCTTGGAAGAGACAATCAATGTCTGCTGTGGACCAGATATCAAGACAAAAGGCAAAGCAAATACAACTAAGGATCCACCATCGAAATAGTTCTGTATCACCCTGAGATAATCAGGAGCAACATCCCACCCAGCTAAAGGAAGAGTCACTGCTGTTAAGCATGCCTGCTTACTATGTGACTCACTCCCCCATTTGTTTCTAATTTAATCAATTTTACCTGAGCAATTAATCTTATTGTTGGACCACAGTCCTGTCCTGCATTATGCCTACCTTGCAAGTTCCTATTTTTTCCAAACTTGGACCTGTCTAACCTCATTTTACTCTATAAATGTCCCTAGCAAAGACAGAGTCTTTGGCAACTCACTCGGGACCCTTTCTGTCTGTCAGACAGAAGTTTTCTTTTCTCAATAAATATATACTGCTATTAACCTCTGTGTTGTTCCTAAAATTCGTTCTTCAAATTTAGAGAACACAACCTGTACCGCACTTACAGTTGGTCAGGAGTTTCATTCCCCTATATCATTTGGAGGTCCTCCACCAAGATCACTGGACAGGGGTAAGAGTTTGCTATTGTGTCATAGATTATGGGATAGATCTTATTTATGTAATAAAGTTTTATGCTTCAAATTTTGCTTTGTCTTTGCCAGTTGCTTATAATTACTTGTGATGATTGCTTGTGATTTTTCCATTGTTTATAATTTCCTTTTCTCTTAAAATAATGGTAAATCTAAGTTAAAGCATGGGAAAATTATAAGGTCAGGATATTTCTTTAATGATTTTACTGTTTTGTTCTTGTAAATATTAAATTTAAATTAGTTTCTAAAATAACTGGTACCCCTTGCTTGACTGTATTTAGACAAGAGCACTAGAGAGAAAAATATTAAACACCCCTGACAGGCTTTAGCATAAACTTCCATAAAACACATCTTCTTAAATGAAATTTAGCTCAAACTTAGAAAATATATATGCCTACAGTAAAACTGGGACTCCTTCCACCATTTAAGCAGCACTAGGCTGGCAGCTGGTCTTTGAGACCTGGAGGACAGGTTTCATTGAGGCAGACTGGCTCTGGTTCTCCTTTATACTGTAGAGGAATGTCAAACCTATTCTGCTTCAGTTTCCTTCCTTTGGCTTTACTTCTACTCATTTCTCAATTTATACTTTCTTTATAGAGGCATGTGAAGTCAGAAAGAACTCTAGACTATTCAAATCTTTTCTTCTTAGTTAAGCCCATAGAAAATGAGCATTTGCTAATGCCAAATGCAGGGATGTCATCTTAGATGAGGGAAAAATACCCTATCTCTGGGTCACATGAGACAGAGGAATTGTGCCCATACAGGAGACCATACATAAGAGCTGTATCCCAGCTTAATGTTCTAAGCCATAATCTCTTCCAGAGATTAAAACTGAGACACAGTGGGGAGAACCTGCTTCCACGTGACAATGGAAGAAGCTAACCCCAAAAGCAACACATGTATGGGACCCAAACCCACTTTAGACTAAGGAGGTTCTCCAACCTTTCAAGTTGTGGACTTTAACAACTTTATTGTAAATTCATGGGGCACCAAATAATGATCTTGCTCAGGCTTTTAACTATCTTTTATAGGATTTAGACACACAATGGTTACCCTGCCATTACAGCAGCTTCCACTGTCTGTTGCAGCTGCCACCTCCAGTCAATTGTTCTGCCTATCTCTAGATGTAAATGACAGGTTTCCTCCGCATCTGTTTGGTGAATCCCATTGAAACCAGTGGCCAATGGAGTCAATGGAATGTTGAACAGACAGAGAGTTTAATTCCTTTCTGGAGACTGACCTCTGGTTAGCTAAGCTAATAGAAAGCTGAGAACTTATGATTCCTGGACAGAGTGGCTCTCTGGTGGACACCCAAATGTTCCTCAGTAGACATTTGCCCATGACCACTAAAAATCTCCACTTTTCTATTATCATTATTACTCTGCTAGTAATTAAGAACTCTCATTAAACTTTTCAGTGGATTTTCAAGTCACTTAAACTACTTCCTTCAGAGACTGCAACAATTGCTTACATATCACAGCAGCTAGTAGGAAGTGATTTACCTATGTTAAGAGTAAATAGGCTTTTCTTTTCTGTGTGCCTAGAAGACTGACGTGCCTTTTACTAACTTGAAATTTGATTGCTAGATGATAATTTATAAATTTAACCTGTTAGCTCCAATGATATGAAAATTTAATCAAAGTATACCCTTGTCCTATTAGTAGGAAAAGTTACCTAGATAATCAAATGGGAGACAAGTATCTGGAAATTTCTTTGCTCTAGTGCATGGAACAAGACTCCTCCAGTCAATTGTTCTGCCTATCTCTAGAGGCAAGTTATTTTACAATCTGAGAAGAGCTCTATTTTCAACTTATCTTTTAAGGTATGGTCTCTTCCAATGAATGAATGTATTGGTTTATTACAAAGTGATGCTTCCTTCTATAAACATTCCTGTCACAATAATTTATAAATGTCATATGGAAATGAAGTTCACAAACTATCAAGTAAATTAAGATTGCACACCAGGCCAAGAGTGGATAGGCTGGTCAAATTTATCTTCTTCACTCTCCAGGTGGCATCCACCTACTCTGGAGCAGAGTCAACCCAAGGGATGCTTTGAAGACATTTATTAAATATGAATAGTAAGAGACACTTCAATTATCTCCTTTTTTTGTCTTTTTGAGACAGGGTCTCTATGCAGTTCTGGCTGGCCTTGAGCTCACTTTGTAGCCTAGGCTGGTCTTGAACTCACAATGATCCTCCTGCCTCAGCCTCCCCAGTGCTGGGATTACAGGCATGAGCCACCATGCCTGGCTCTCTTATCTCCTTTTTGCCTAGTCAGATAGTTCAGTATCAAAGTCTCTTGCACAAGGAAATTTCCTGAATCTGAGTACTGGTACAAAAAGCTTTCATAGCCTTGCATATTGCATTTTTTCATTACAAACATGGGCAATTCAATGCCAAAGCCTCTTGTTCTTTTGGAATGCATTCTTAAGTACTGGAAGATGTTTGAATGTTCCATGTTGAAAACATCTGTTTGATATTTCTCTGCATGTGTGCACCCTACCTACCACCTAGAGCCAAAAATGGAATGCAGAGGAAAACATTAATTATGATGCTATTTTACAACTAGAGTCATACTGTAAAAAGGAGGAAAAATGACCAGAATTATCTTATGCTCAGATATTCTTTGCATTAAGAAATACTCCTTATTTTTATTCTAAATGTAAATGTGAACCACAAGAACACTTAGCACCTCAGGCCTTTATGGCATTTACTACACTGGAGCCTCAAATTACTCCTCTGAAACCTTTGGAACCTGAGGACAAAACATCCTTAATCAAATCAAGACCCATTACTAAACCTGAAGTTCCCCTACTTGCCATTCTAGTCTTAAGTATGAGGCTTCTAGAACAGCTGGAATCCAGGCCTCTACAGGGACATACCCATCCTTAGCTGAGTTTATACAAGCTGCTCAATATCCTCTACAGGAAGTATGTGGGCAATTTGGGGCTTCCAGAATTCACGTGCCTTTTTCTCTCAGGAATTTAAAACAGTTTAATTCAGACCTTGGAAAATTTTCAGATGACCCTGATAAGTACATTGTGGTACTTAGAGGACTTACTGAGACCTATAGTTGGATTGGAAAGTTGTAATGTTATTCTTAAAACAGATGTTAACTTATAATGAGAGACAAGCAGCACTGTAAGCTGCTATAGCATTTGGAGTTGTATATCATATTGTTATTTTTAAAAAGCCATAAGACAGACATCCAAGGGAACTACCAATTCCCACTGGTTCCCAAGCAGTCCCTATGTAAGACCCCTACTGGCTTAACAACCAGATGGGTGACTGGATTAGGAAATACTTCCAGACATGTGTTCTTGAAGTTCTAAAAATAATAAAAACTAAACTATTCAATTATTTTAAGTTATCAGCTATTCAACAAGAAAAAAGGAACACCCCTCTGCTTTTGTAGATCATTTATAAGAGGCATTGATAAAACATACTTCCTTAGATCCTGATTTGATAGAGGAACAAATTATTCTTAAAGATAAATTTATTACTCTGTCAACCTCAGATATTAGAAAAAAAGTTACAAAAAATGGCTTTTGCTCCAGATTGTTCACTTGATACTTTATTAAAAATTGCCTCCTCAGTATTTTATACCAATTATGTGGAGGAAACAATGAGAGAAAACAAAGAGACCAAGAAAAAGGAGGGAAATGCTGCCATAGATGTAGCATTAAGAGAAACAGACCTAAAAAATAAAACAAAACAAAATAAAATAAAGAAAAGCAGACCTAAAGTCTGATTCTTGGGGTTTCAAGAACTTGATGGCAACACTGACTTGCTATTGCTGTCACAAACCAGATCACTTTAAGAGACCTGCACTCTGAAGCCCCTTGGGCCATGCCCTGACTGCAAAGGGGACCACTGGAGGTCAGATTGTCCTCTGAGGCCAAGGCCCCAGTGTTCAGACCCATCCTATCAGTTGGTCCAGCAGGACTGAAGGATCCCAGGGCATTCGCTGCTCTCTCCCTCTCTCTGGACTGTCATTTCCATAGAGGAGCCCTGGCTAATCATGATGATAGAAGGAAAAGAGAGCAGCCTATTGCTGGACACTTGTACAAGTCTCTCAGTTCTTCAATACAGGTCTTCCTTCTAACTGACACACTTCAATAAAAGGAGTCACTGGAGAAGAGGTAATTTGCTATATTTTCACAACCCTTACACTGTAACTGGGATGGCTTTCTTTTTACATATTCATTTTTATTATGCCTGAAAGTCCAGTTTCCCTTCTAGAGAGTGATATTTTATCATATTTAAATACAGTGATATATATATATATATATATATATATATATATATATATCCCCAAGTCAGATATGCTGTCTTTCCCTTTTGAGACAGAAAGAAATCCTGAAGTATGGGCAATTCAGTCAGATAGGTTGGGAAATCAGAGCTTCTTCAATACAGATACATTTTAGAGACTCTACTTATTTTCCCTCATCAGAGTCAATATCCTTCAAGACCTGAAGTTAAGAGAAGATTTCTATCTATAATTGATAATCTAAGGACACAAGGTTTACTTAACCCCTGTAACATTCCATACAATACTCCAGTCTTGGGAATTCAAAAACCTAATGGGGCATGTAGATTAGTACAGGACTTTGGATTGATAAATGAGACACTAGTGTCAATACACCCAGTGGTACCCAATCTACACACTGTCATTTCTCAGATGCCAGTTGTTTTTTTGTGCTAGATTTAAAAGATGCCTTCCATTGTATTTCTTTACATGCAGATTCACAGTTTCTTTTTGCTTTTTAAAATTCACAGGACCAAGCATTAAAATTGACATGGACTGTGCTCCCCCAAGGGTTCAGGGATAGTCTGCATCTTTTTGGATCAGTGTTTTACTGTTACTTGGCATGTTTTGAGTTTACCCAGGTCACAATGTGTAGATGATATACTGTTTTATACCCTCTCAGAAGAGCTCTATAGCCAAGGTACTTGTGCTCTGCTAAATTTAGCAGAAAGTGGTTATAAGGTTTCTAAATCTAAGACACAACTTTGCAGTCTTGAAGTAAAATATTTAAGCCTTATCATATCCAAGGTAACTAGGAAAAGAAAATTAAAACTTCTCACCACCCAAGACTAAAACAGCTAAAGGGATTCCTAGGGGTTACAGGCTTTTTCTGCCTTTGAATTCCTGGATATGGGGAGATTTCACAGCTCCCTCTCTTAACTTATAAAACAGACCCAAAAGGTAGATACCCATATTTTAATCTGGGAACCTGATTCCCAAGCTACATTCTAGAATCTTAAGCAAGCAATTCTAAATTCCCTACCCACAGTACACCATCTCAATTTATATGTTGATGGGAGGTGAGTCATGGCCTTGGGAGTGTTTACACAAGATTGAGACCCTGCTCAAAAGCACATAGTGTATCTGAGCCATGAATTAGACATTGTAGCAAAGGGATAAACTGCTTGCCTTAGATCTGTGGCAGTTGTGGCTCTCTTACTACTAGAGGCATCTAAGCTGACTTTAGGCAAAGATCTCATTGTGCATACCACTCACAATGTGGCAGGACTTCTTTCTTCCAAAGGGAAACTGTGACTGTCAGAAAACCAACTTCTTAAATACCAGGCTCCACTTCTAGAAGGATCAGCCATTCAAACAAAGGCATGTTCCTCCTTGAACCCTGCCACCTTTTTGCCAGAGCAGGAGAAAGAAATTGATACTGAGAGACATGACTGTGAATAGGTCCAACTTAAAAAGGACCATACACTGTGATCTTGTTGACTCCTTCTGCTGTCAAGACAACAGGCTTGGACCCTTGGATACATCACCCCAGACTCCAGCCCTGGAAGCCAGAAACTATAACTGAAGATGAACAACCTCCCACATACTCCTGTGAAACCATAGAAAACTTAAGATTCCTCTTCAAGAGAAAAATAAAGCATTCATATAAGTAATGTTAGTATTAGCCCTTTTGCTATTCACTTTACCACTCAAAGGAGAATGCAATTCCTTTCTAATGTCAGTATAGGAATACACAGAATCATTACAACAAACCTCCTGTTGGATATGTGGCCTGTTCCCCTTGTCAAGTACATCAGGACTTTATTGGTGGGTATCCCCACTTCAAGGAGATTTTTGGAATAAATTACAAGACTATATTAATGTGATACCAAAAAAGTTCAATAACTCAAAGCTTAAACCATCATTACAGAGTAACAGAATGGCCTGTAAGTTATATCTTAATGATATAACTGACCCTTTTCTAACAAGGCCACTGAGGCCTCTCTATGAGCACTGGTGAGGCCCCTATTAAAAAAAATAAGGATAAAGATGGCTATTTTCAAATATGGAATGACTATCTATGGTTAATCCCCTCTATAGGGCATCTCAGTAGAAAGACACCTTATGTTGGGAACAAAAGAACCATTCTTACTCTCATTGGCCTAACACCACTAAATACTTGGGATGGACACCCCTTGAACAATGTATATATACAGTAACTTTGCAGGCTAAGGACTGGTTCACAATAAACTTGGTTAATCACCATGGAATTAGATGGGGAGCCTCCAGTGGCACTCCCTGGTCTTGTGGGACCAATTTGTGGTCCCAGCTGCCCTCTGGATGGATAGGGCAATGCACATTAAGATTTCCATGGTTATAAGGCAGGAGCATCAAAAGTATTGAAAAACCTGCAAATTTACCCTGCCTATAACACTGGAGGTCCAGAAGTGTGTTCCACTAATATGATCACATGGTCTCTGTCTTAAAGCTTTCTCTAGGGTCAGAAGACATCGTGCAACATATCGAGGCCTTAACTAACTATATGCAGTGGGCAATGAATGACACTACTGCTGGTCTTTCTTAAATAAGGAAGTAAAAAGAATGAGACAGGCTGTGCTCCAGAATCAGATGGCATTAGGCATTCTAACCGCAGCACAGGGTGGTAATTGTGAGACCTTAAAAACTGAATGCTGTGTGTATATTCCTGATTCTTCGGCTAATATCTCAAAGGCTGTTCAAGATATTAGACAAATTAATAACATGTCTGACTCTAACATTCCCTAGACCTTATCTTTTTCCTCCTTATGGGAACTAGCTCCTCTTGGTGGAAATCTTTGCTAACTACACTCATAATTATCTTGCTGACTCTATCATTTGACCCATGCATACATAATTGTTTCTTTAGATTTGTCTCCTCCAGACTTAAAGTTGTAGGCCTACCCATGATGAAAATGTCTGGTGTCTATAGAGTGCCTTGAGACCACTCAAGGAAGTTTGGGTTGCTTCTTCAGAGGGGAGGAATGTTGTAGGCAACTGAGTTAGTTATAAATATTATAGGTAATCAGACAGGGTTGAGCCCTCAAAGGAATGAGGTAACTTGCATCCTTGGAAGAGACAAATACCTCCTGCTATGGGTTATATGTCAAGACAAAAGACAAAGCAAATACAGCCACATCCTAAGGATCCACAGTACAAATAGCTCTGTAACACCTTCAAGAAGTCAGGAGTCAGCATCCTACCCCACTAAAGGAAGAGTCACTGCTGTTGAGCATGCCTGCTTACTAGGTGATTGCTCCCCCATTTGTTCCTAATTTAATGAATTTTACCTGAACAGTTAATCTTATTGGTCGACCATAGTCCTGTCCTGCCTTATACCTACCATGCAAGTTCTCATTTTCCACACCATTGACCCATCTAACCTCATGATTTTACTCTATAAAAGTCCCTAGCAAAGAAAGTGTTTGGCACACTGCTTGGGATGCCTTCTGTCTCTTTGACAGAAGCTTTCTCCCAATAAATATATTCCACTCTTAACCTCTGTTGTTCCTAAAATTCAATCTTTGATTTTAGAGAACTCACACCAGATATATAGTAGATCAGGTATTTCATTCACCTATATCAATTTCATGCACAACCAGTATGGGCCTTTCCATTGCTCACACCAAGATCTATGCTAAACTAATTTAGTTTTAACAATCTCAAAATTTCAGTAACAGAAACCTAATCCAGCCACCCCACCCAAAGCCCCACTTATGAGTCAATGACCCTTTGTCTGGGTGTGTAGAATCAGGTCATGGTATTCTTGCATAAGTATGGCATCAATTTTTGGAAAGGCTACTCTGTTTTTCATTGGTTTTGTTTTGAATATTTGTCCAAATTAGTTTGAATAAATGTGTTCATAACACTAGTGCTCTCATCTTTTGGCTATCAACCTATGTAAACATCCCTCCATCAATGTCATATTATTTTGATTACTGAATCTACATGAAAGTTCTTATTTTTAGAGGTGTTTTCTTTCATCTGTTCATTTTTAAAATTTATTCATGCTATGTTTGTATTGAGAATTACTTATGAAATTATTTAACAAAAGCTCTAGTTTTATGTATGAAATTATGTAGATAACTTTATGTGGTATAGTATAACAAGCATAGATGAATATCCCTTGAATGTGGGCAGTTCCATCAAGCAAGTTGGGAGGTTGAGTGAAGCAAAAAGTGAAAAGGAAGTCCACTGTCATGATTTCTGTCATCCTTTTCTCCTCTTACTTCTTCCTTTTTTCCTCTCTCTGTATCTCTATTTCCTCTCTTTAATATTTACATTGCTGACTGCATTATGTTAATGTGTAATCTTAAACTTAGTCAGCAATACCAGTCCAGAAGCAATAAAGTCAGCAGATAATAAACTGAAATATCTGACACCATGAAACAAAATAAATCTTTCTTCTTTTAACTTGTTTTAGATATGTTAATGTTAAAAGTATGATTGTGTGCTTGTTTTATGCTTGATTACAATATTTAAATTTCTTTTGTTGATTTTGTTTAGGAAGTGTGTTGATGATTGTGGGCATGTTGCATTGGCCCATAATTGGTTCAGAATACTGTTTTGGAATCCAGTTTTGAGCAAGGAAGGGATGATCAGAATAGAGGGAACTGAATTTTGAGCATTCTAAACTTGATCAACTAGATAGGAGAGGAGCAAAGGAGGATAGTTATTCTGCACAGGAGAAATTTGCTGCAAATTCCATTTTACAACACCTGATGGCTTTAACTGTGCTAGTGTTAGAGGAAGCTAAGTTAGTTAAAAATATTACAGGCAGTGAGACATGGCTAGGTCCTGTACGGAACCAATGAAGAAGCCCAGATATCTTGTGACTGTGAGGGAGACAGACACCTCCTGCTGTGGGCCAGGCCTCAAGACAAAGATCAAACAAATGCACCCTAATCCTAATGACTGATATTCTAAATATTTCTTCATCATCCCAGCCTCTTATGGAAAGAGTCAATGTTCTGTAAGAATGTCCACTTTCTATGTGACTCACTTCCCCACTTGTCCTCAGTTTAATGAATTTTAACTGAGCAAATAATCTCTTTGGCTAACCATAGTTCTGTCCCACATAATGCCAATCTGCCTTGTGAGTTCCCAGTTTTCCCCATCTTAGGCCCATTTCACTCCATGATTTTACACTATAAAAGTCCCTGGAAAAGACAATCTTTGGCAATGCACTAGGAATTCCTTTTATCCCTGTCAGACAGAAACTTTCTTTCTCTCAATAAATGTATTCTGCCCTAAACCTCCATTGTTCCTAAAATTCATTCTTCAGTTTTAAAGAACATGAACTCATAATGAACATATAGTAAGTTGGGAGACTGATTCCCTAATATCAAGTGATGATTTCTGCCATGTCAGTTTGAAGTGGGTTTGTAAACATTAGAGGAATCCAAGCAACCAATTTAATAAATTTAGAATTTTGTTAGCTGAGCTGAGTGACCACCTGTGGACCCCTGTTTCAAAGTCCAAATGAGTGGCTCTGAACTGAAGATTTACAGGGCAATTAAAGCAAAAACCATGAAGCAAGACATCCTGCTTGAAACAATTTAGCTTGTACCTTGAGTAATTTTTCACTCTTCTGGGTCAAACACAGGGTACAAGTTAAATACAGGGCACAAAATGGTGTCAATTGAAGAAGTCAAGATGGCCAATCAGTGAGCAACAAAATACAAAGCCTCTCAGGAGAAACAAC
This sequence comes from Hydrochoerus hydrochaeris, assembly GCA_004027455.1. Lineage (NCBI taxonomy): Eukaryota > Metazoa > Chordata > Mammalia > Rodentia > Hydrochaeridae > Hydrochoerus > Hydrochoerus hydrochaeris. Next base: position 60,256 of record PVLA01000035.1, on the reverse strand, counting down.
TCACATTCCAGAATAAAACACCCTGGAGAGACCCAGACAAGACCCACTTGACACAGGAAGAAATTAAAATGTAAAAGAGCTCATCAAACACATCATGACTACAACTGAAGCAGCTAAAAATTATGGGACACAGTATTTTCACTGTGACCCACCAAATTTGTGATGGCCTGAATTTCCACCAGCTTGACTCTGCGCTGGTGGCAGAGCCACCCAAATTCATTCCCACCACCAACCACAGGAACCACAGAAGCACTGAATTTGGGGGTTGGTTAGCCCAATGGAGAGCAGAGCTGGTGAAGGCACCTTCATTAATCCATGATCAGTGCTGGGAATGAGACCTTCCCAGGGAAAGGGTGCGACCAAATGGGTGACATGTTGGAATTGGGCAGGAGTAGCCAGAAGTGGGAGCGACAGTGACTTTAGTTGGGTGCTCCCTCCCCAGAGGAGATTTGTGGGATTTGCTTGGACTGGGCTACACCCCTGGCTGGGACCTACTGAGCTGTCCCAAATCAATTCCTGGTGCCTAGCACACACTAACCAGGTGAAGGCCCCTGAAGTTTGACTGGCCCAGTGGGGAGGGCCAGGCAGGAGAGGGCAGACATCCATCACATGCTTCCTCAGCATGCTTCTGAGGAACTGTGGCCAACAGGGAAGGGGGCTGGGACCTGCACTTTAACATCTGTGGAGAAAGCTAGAACCATGAGAGGAGAGAGAGGCAAGAAGAGGCCCCCAGCCCAGAACCCTGAGAGCACTGATCCAGGAGAGGGAAAAACAAAGGAGACTGAGGGCGGCAAACACACAACATCAGACATGGCTTCAATGGACATTAAGAGATATCTTCAGGACCTTGGAGATGAGCTCAAAACTGAAATATTAAATCAGGTAAAGCAGGATATGAGTAGAGTAATAAAAGAAATGCTCTCAGGAAGCATCTCTCAGGATAATACAGATGAAAGAAGGGAGGAACACAAAAAAAGGAGAGAAACATTTGATAAAGAATATAAAGAAAATATAGAATACATGAAGCAGATTCAAAGAGACCACCAGGAAATTAAAAACTCCATTGAAAGCTCACAAAATGCCTTAAAAGAAACTAAGGATAGACTATCAAAACTTGAAGAAAAGTTTGCAGTGTGTGATCATGAAAGGAGAAAGGAAAGATCTCTTAAAAATAACAAGGAAATAGGCAGTAATAATTCAAAGGCTAGAAGATGACAAAAGGAATCTACAATTTAAGAATAAGAAATATGAATGAAGAAGCAGGAATACATACAGGTGAATTACAAAGGCTATTCATGGAAATAATTAAGGAAAATTTCCCAAGCATGGGAAAAGAAAATGACATTTGGTTATGTGAGGCATACAGAACTCCAGCCACCTACAACCAAAACAGATCTACACCCAGACATATAATAATCAAGATACCAGAAATTCAATATAAAACAGAATATTAAAAGCCATTAGAGAAAAGAAACAGATTACCTATAAAGGTAAGCCCATCAGGATCATGGCTGACTTCTCAACACAGACCATCAGATCAAGAAGAGCTTGGAGTGAAGTATCCCAAGCCCCAAAAGAAAATAACCTCCAGCCCAGATTGATGTACCCTGCAAAACTGTCACTAGAAATCAATGAAGAAACAAGATGCTTCCATGACAAAGAGGACCTGGGGGAGTTTGTGACCACCAATCCAAACCTACAGAGAATACTGAATGACATTCTAGAGAGAGAAAAAAAAATACCAGAATTTTAGGAACAGTGGCAGAAAGGGCTAAATGAGTGGGGCAGGCAGTAGAATTAAGGAAAAAAGTAGACAAAGAAAGACAGAAAAATAGCATAGCAGAAATGAGGCAGAGAAGCATGGCTAGAATCTCTAACATAGACAGCCTTGATACACTATATTGTTAATAATGCACCAGGATTTAAAACCCACATTACTCACACTACTCTGGTTAGATGTATTATATTCTGTTCCAGTCATTCTACCTGTACAAGTTTTGAGGGTACAAACAGTAATCCCAAAAATAACAAGATATAGTATGGTAATCATCTTTAATTTTCTATTAACTTAATCTAAAGCTCTGTAATACTTACAGTGTTTTTCCATGACTGATCTTAATTGAATCAGGTTTGTTAGATTGCTGCTTTATATTGATAGATTTTATTCAAAGCTGTTATGATTGATAGTATCAAGTCTGAGAGTATAGGAAACTGCACTTAAGATGACAAGATTCACTACAATATCTACTCTGGTTTGATTATTACCTGCCTTTGTAGTTTTATACTGTCTACAATGTTTTATTTTTATTAATATTGTTATGTACTTCTATATTCTATTATACTGCTATATTCAATTATGCGTGATGATCTAGACAATGTTATTGAAGATAATAAGAAACAACACAGTAATCATTGTAGATCACCTTGTACTGTGGTTTTATATGACTTTCTGGTTTCATGTTTTTATAGGAATTTGTTTTGTTTTGTCTTGCTAAGTTTTGTTTTTCCCTCTAATACAGGAAGGATAGAAATACATGTAGAGACTCATGCATGCATAGCTGTTTACAGTCTAACTGTTTGTATGTCTTCTTTGTATGCTTTAATTTTGTAACTTGAGCAACTATTTCTAAGAGGACAATATGTAATTTATCAACTAGTGATTTCTTATTATCTTTTTTTTAATTCTGTATTATCTCTACCCTTTACATGCTTTTGTTTCTCTTTAAATAGGTCATAGAATGTCAGCAGAAAAAAAAGATGGCGTGAATTATGCTAAACTACAAGTTTAGGAAAATCTTGCTTCATTACTGGTTACTACCACCTATAGATATACAGACCCATTTCGCTTTGATTTTATGAAGCTTGTAAGGTGACAGATTATGGTCCCAGATGGTTGGAAAGAAATAACTAAAATGTGTTTAAACTTGGGGATTATTTCTTATAGACAGAAACAAATTTAAATCTTGCACAGATCAGGCCTCTGAAATGCTGTTAAGAATCTATCCATTACAAAAGTTATGTTAATTGAAGAGGATGCCTTTGCTGCTATAGAGTCAAATTGCTTTGGATATGCATATGTTTGATCAACTGGGAATAGCAGCCACAAGTGCCTGGGGTGAGCTTTCTTCATCAGATGAAACATTCCTTGATTTGAGTTCTAGCTCTGGATCCAAATAAAACATTGCAGGAATTTGAATCTCACTTATTGCAAGCTAATGTGAGTTTTATAAGTGAAAAAGAGCTTAACAAGTTAACAGTACAACTGTCAGCTTTTAAAACTCCAGATAAATTGTGTAAGGCACCAAAATCAGTCTGGCCTGGCCCAGCTCAGAGAGGAGACACCTGCAACACAGAGTGGGATTTGTGGCCCTGACTCCAGCAAACTGCAGAGCATATGCACCACAAGTCTTTTAATGGTTAGCCCACCAATGGCACCACAGCACTAGGCCTACTGTTGAGAAGGTGGAACCTGACACCAGGGAGGTGGGACATGGCTCTGGAACAACCAAGCCATCCTGGGTTTCCCCATCACCTGCATCGGAGCTTTATGTATTGAAAGTTTACATGGTACTGGAACCATCTGAGTTCATACCCCAAACAGCAGCAGGACCTCCATACCAGAGCCAGAACACAAATGGCATGCCCAGCATGTGGCAACAGTGGCCTAGGGTACACAGGCATCCATGTATCAGCCCAGAATTGTGGCCTTTCTGTACAGGAAGCATGACACCTATGGCCTTGAAATGGGGACATAGGAGCCACAGCAGAAGTGGGAACTGACAGACAAGAACCCTAAATGTCTAAACACAGAATGCAATTTTTCTTTGTCTATAAGGCTTTTACCACAAAAATTCCTCAGGTCTAACGATAATTAAACATGCTCACTATTTAAATTTCAAAAGCAAAAGGGTGAGTTTTCCTCAACATTATTAGAGTTTCCTGGCACTATAGAGAAGCAGAATATAAGAAATAGTAAAATTGGCCTTTTTATTTAAAGGACATGGAGAGGAGCCCACAATGAGCAATGGTTTGGCTTTTTCCTCTGACCAGATATGGAGTGTGGGGTATATGTTATCTTTGACCAGATATGGTGCTTGAGGCCTGAGGTGAAATATTTTTTTTTTTGAGACCGTGCAGTAAAATTGGTACAGAACTTCACAACAGGTTACCGGGATAACAATAATAGGTGCCATAGTATATCTCGTTGTCTTCGCAGTGGTTGTTCTTTCAATCGGGTATAGCAAAGTGAAACCAAATACAGAACATTATAGAACATAGCCAAACAGGATATTGAATAGTGCAATACAATTAATCAGAACAAAGAAAAATAGTGACAACCATATTTGCCTTCAAAGAGATGGTAGAAAGAAAATCCCCCCTATTTGCTATATTGCATATGGTCAACCTCCAAAGAGATTCTTAGACCTCTGGCTCCCATTTGCTAACATGGTTGGGGTGGGTGATGGGATACTTGATTCTCAGCCTATGTGCCAGTAGGCTCATGGCTGCTTACCAGGGAGGCAAGCTGGTTGCTTGATTTCCCAGTGCCCTAAGTTCCAATCTGGCATGGATCTCAGGAGATGCTGGCTGGTTTTCCCCCTGGGGTAGCCACCACTTGCCCTAGCCATGGCTGCTTACCAGGGAGGCAAGCTGGTTGCTTGGTTTCCCAGTGTCCTATGGTCCAACATGACGTGGATCTCAGGAGATGCTGGCTGGCTTAGACGTAACTTTGTACTCAGTCTAGAGTGTCACAGAATATTAAAAGAGAGGAGGCAACTAGATAAGAAAGAGTTTAATGAGAGCATGGAAGGAGTCACCACAAAGAAGGGTGTGGTGGCTCTGCAGATAAAGGGCAGGTTCTGCCTTATATAGGCTCGGATGGGGGAAGGGCTCCGGAAACTGATGTGAGCTGATTTATTTTCTGAGAGTGCAAGGTATTAAGTTAATCTTTACATACATGAGTTTTGACAAAGACTTTTGGGAGAAAGAAGCCCTAGGGGTTTCTGTCAAGAAGGAGTTATGCATTATCATGACACAATTTTGAAATGTTGTCATGATAATTGTGTTGTCTCTCAGAAGGGGGGGTTCTATCAGGGCCAGCATTGAGGATTCACAGAAGGAGCTGATTGGCATTTTCTTCAGGTGCACAGGGAAATGAAGGAAGAAGTTGTAATTGGGGAAGAAGGAGGAAGGGGCTGTCAGGGTAAACATCCCCAATTTGACCTTCCACCACATTGATCCAATGCTATAATGTCCTATAATTTATTCTAGGGAAAAACACTTTCATTCCCATCTTTCTATTGTTAGGAAAAGGGACAAGCATCTTTCTTATTATTTTCTGCTGAACAGGGGAATCATGTTGTGATTTAGGGGGATTGATAGGATGACCCTCCTAATGGGTCATCCTGATACGATGGGTTGATTCCCATGTAGAAGCTGGTACCAGGTGTTTCAGTCAGGACAAGTTTATCATTGGTGAAGGCTCACATCCTAGATTGGAGAAATGAAAAGACAAGGTGTTCTGAGAAAGCATGCCACTATCATATCATATTTAAAGGGCCCAGGAGAGGTAGAAGAAAATGTGCCCTTGATTTAAATGTGTCCTTCTGTCAGGGCCATGGTGAAGAAGAATCTGAAAAATAATTGTAGAGTTAGGAAGAGTGGAGTTACCAGAGGTAATTATTTTCCCATCTGAAAGGACAAAAGTAATAAGTGTAGGTAGGACTTGTTCTTGGTCCAGGGTTTGAGCTGGAGAGAACAGGAAGCATGAAAAATATAAGGCCTGACAGTTGAATCACGTTTGGGAAATTATAGAGTAAGGGTAGGGAGGGCTGTGGTTGTGTCAACATAAGGGAGATGAAAGCCTAGACCCACAGTGGTCTCATGTTTAACTAAACAGCTGAGGGTAGAGAGAACTAAGATAGTTGTTATGTAGAACAACATGAAAACAGTTTTACATATGATGTGGGAGTCTTTAGGAAAAACTGCCCAGAGTCATACAGCAAATAATAATATTAATAATAATAATACTAATAATTAATAGAATGTAAAGGATCAGGAACAAAATAGGATAAGAAAACATGACTTAGCCTGAAATTTGTGGCTGTGGGGCCTTGGTGACATGGAGATAGGTGGGAAGTAGAAGATGAGATGACCACTCAGGAAGTTAGATTCAGGGCTAAGAGGGAATCACTTAGTTTGAGTGATGTGTAACCAGTATAGTAGCTCAGCATCCTTGACTGCAATTACAGTTGTGAGGAAAATCAGGTAGGGGTCACTCCACTTGTGTTGCAGTCCTGTGGATTTAGAACATTTGTGATAAATTAGATCTCTTGGGGATATGGGAGGATATGGTTTGGTCCAATCAGAGGGTTGGGGAAGACAGAGATGAGCATGAAGTTGTAAAAAGTGTCAGAAGAAGGAGATCATTGGGATGCAGTCAGAAAGAGGAGGGAGACTGGGAAGTAGGAAGATTGTGGAGTAGGAATGGTTGGCCATACATGAGTTTAAAAGGGCTTAAAAATGCAGGAGCCCAGGGAAGTGCCCTGAGCTTGGCTAAGTCTAGGGGCAGAAGTAGAGGCCAAGGTTGGTGTAGTTTTAAATGAGTTTTATGAGATTTGTTTTCATGAGGCCACATGCTGTTTTTAACTTTCCTGAAGATTGCAGATGGTATGAAATGTGTAGGTACCAGGCAATATGTAATCTTGAGGATACCTGTTGAGTGATTTCAGAAATAAAACCTGGACCATTATCTGACTGAAGAGTGTGAGGTAGACAAAACCTTGGACTGATTTCTTGTAACAGGACATTGATAACTACATCAGTTGTCTCCCTGTTTGTGCAAAAGGCTTCTATCCAACCTGAAAAAGTACAGTCAATGGTAAGAAGACATTTGAGAGTACTGTGGCAGGGGATGTGTATAAAATATACCTACCAGTCCTGACCAGGTGTGTGTCCATGAAATTGATGAGTATGAAATGAAGGAGGTAGGATATGTTCCTGAGGAGAGGTGCAGCACAGAGATGACAGGTGTGACTAATCTGAAGGATGATAGCCCTCAGAAAATGATGTGTAATTACTGGGGATAACAGTCTCTATAGGGCCTGTGATCCAAGATGGAAATTGTTGTGTAAGTCAGGGATGATGTCTAAGGTCTACTGATATGAGAGAACAAGATTTGATCCCTGGAATTCCATCTCTGAGTGCTTCATGTGTAACCTTGTCTATGAACTAATTGTAGTTGCATTTGTGAGTAATTAGGTTAAGGCAGATTGTTTGGGAATAACAAAAGATGAGAAGGATATAAGCTTTATGCAGCTAACTTGCCTTGTGTATCTACAAAGGCATTGCCTTTAGTAATGGGATCTGCGGAATTTTTTTTTCCTCTACAATAAATAGCTGCTGCTTGATTTGGAAGATAGGATGCTTCTAGGAGTTTAAGGATAAGAGGTGCATTAATTAAGGGGTTCCATAAGTGTTGATGAAACCCTTTTCTTGCCAAATGAAAGCATGGAAGTATAAAATGCTAAATGTATATTTTGAATCAGTATATATATTTATGATCTTATTCTTTGCAAATGTAAGAGCTTATGTAAGAACAATAAGCTCCCCTTGGCTGGAGAAGGCACTGCATATGGGAATGAAAACAACCAGTCAAGCTGTGTAAACTTTGGTGAGTGATGGGAACTGGATTCCCCAGAGTGGGAGGACAAGCTAGAGGACTTTTTGGAGTTGGGCAGGGCCGGCTTGAATCAAAACCCTAGGCGGAGTCTGTCATTGGACCCTGGTCCAAAGCAGATTGGTAGGATCTGCTTTGGCTGAGCCAGGGCCCTCGTTGAAACCCAATAGCCAGGGACGAGGCTGTTCTGAGCCAGTGGCATCACCAGGGAACACAAAAACTTGCTGAAGCATCATCCACTGGTTGACTGACATAGGGGGAGGGGCTGGTTCTCAGCATGCACCTCACAGATCCACAGCTGACTAGGGGGTGGCACTTTCCCAGCAAGTGCACTGCAGAAAAAACTGTGAGCAATACGAAAGGCCCAGAGACCTCCACCACCCACCCATCTGAAGGAGGCTGGAAACATGACAAGACAGAGAAACAGCAAAAGGTCTCCAACTGTGGATCCAGGGAAAGTGAGTCCAGCAGAGGCAAATGCAGAGGAGGTTGAGAACAGCAAACCTGTAATGTCAGAGACAGCTTCATTGGAAATAAAGACATACTTCCATGGCCTCATCAATGAATTTAACTCTGAAATTCTAACTCAGGTGAAGTAAGATATAAGAAGATTAATAAAAGAAGTCCTGGGTAATCCTCAAGTAGACACAAATGAAAGAATAGAGGAACATGGAGAAAGGAGAGAAGCCTTTGTTGAAGAATATAAGAAAATCTAGAATATATGAAACAGATCCAAAGAGAATATCAGGAAATTATAAGCTCCATTGAAAGCTGGCAATACCTTTTAACAGAAACTAAAGACAAACTTTCAAAACTTGAAGATAGATTTGCAACATATGATTGTGAAAAGAAGGATCTCTTAAAAATAACAAGGAACCAGGAAGCAATGATACAAAGGCTAGAAAATGACAAGAGTATTATAACCTAAGAATAAAATATGTGAATGAAGATGCATCTACAAATACAAATGAAATAAAAAGTCTATTCACAGAAATGATTAAGGAAAACTTCCCAAACATAGGTAACAGAAGTGAAGTTCAGATAAATGAGGCATACAAAACTCCAGCCAGCTACAACTCAAACAGATCTACATGCAGACATAAAATAATCAGGATCCCAGAAATCCATCACAAGAACAGAATATTAAAAGTGGTCAGAGAAAAGAAACAGATTACCTATAAAGGAAAGCTCATCAAAATCACAGTGGACTTCTCAATGCAAACCATCAAATCATGAAGAGCTTGGAGTGAAATATTCCAAGCCCTGAAACAAAGTAAACTCCAACCCAGAATGATGTACCCTGCAAAACTGTCTCTCAAAATTAATGGAGAGACAAGATATTTCCATGAGAAAGAGGAACTTGGGGAGTTTGTGACCACCAATCCAACCCTGCAAAGAATACTGAAGGACATTCAAGAGAGAGAGAAGAAATCCACCAGGGTTCCAGGAATAATGGCAGAAAGGCCTCAAAGAAAGGGGAAGACAGTGGAATGAAGGAGAGAAGTAAACAAATAACAACAGAAAAATTGCATGCAGAGATAAGACAGAGAAGATTGGTTATATCACTGTTTTATCTTGATTGATTTTATTTGAATCTGGTATGCTTGAGAGTATCAAGTCTGAGAGTAGGGGCAACTACTCTGAAGATGACAAGATTCAATAGGATACCCATTCTGTTTTGATTATTAACTGCTTTTAAATTCCTATAATATCTCCAGTGTTTAGATTTTATTAGTAGTGTAATGCAATGCTAAGTTTAATTATACTATGTTTGACAATATAGACAATTTTAGTGAAAACAACAAGAGACATCATAGTAACTACCATAGATCACCTTGTATTGTAGTTTTATATGTCCTTTTAATTTCATGTTTCTCTAGGAATTTGTATTGTTGATTTACTTTGATTTGTTTTTCCCTCTAATACAGAAAGGCTAGGTATATGTGTAGAGACTTATACATGTGTAAAACTTCTAAGTAGTTTACAAGAATGGATTATAGTTATTATAAAGAAAAAAGAGAGGAAAAGAAAGTATTCTAAAGGATATAACTACTTGTGTGTTTGAGTGTGTGGGATTGATAACCATGTTGCTAAAGTTTTTGTTGGATGGATGAACAAAACTGATTGCAGTCTCATTGCTTTGATGTCCACTTTGTAGGCTTTACTTTTGTAACTTGAACAACTACTTCTAATAGGAAAATATGTAATTTTTAACTAGTGATTTCTTACTGGTTACTATTTTTTGTTTTGGTTTGTTTTTGAGATTTTGTATTATTTCTACCATCTTTCTGTATCAAATTTTTTTCTTTAAATAAAAAAAGAACAATAAGCTCTGACCTCTGGAAAGAAGTCCCAGGTGGCAGTAGATTAGTCCTGATGACTCTTGACTGGTTAACTATTGAATATCCAGCTCTCTTTGAATTGTCTGTGTTTGTTAAACTGCCATCCATGAACCATGTGTCAAAGGCTAAAGTGAGAAATGTGCTACTAATGTCAGAGAAAAGGTTAGGAGTCATCTGTGAGACTTCAATATAGTAATGGTGAGGGTGGTCTGAGGTGGGAAGCAATGTTTCCATGTTAAGAGGATGATAGAGGGGTTGCAATAGAGATAGAAGGGTCCTGAGAGAGGACTAGATGTACCTGTTGAAGGCTAAAAGGGGTCATCAGGGCAGGGAGTGTCTCATGTGAGATAAGCTTACTTAGAGGATGAAGTGAGTGTACTGTAATAAATTGTCCCAATGTGAACTTTTTTGCTTTCTGTGTTAGTAGGACTGCAGCCACAAGGGCTCAGAGACAAGGTGCCCATCTTGTTACTATGTTGTCTAACTGTTTTGACAAGTTGCCTAACTACTGAAAAGAAGGTTCCTTTTTGTATCCTAGTACACCTACAGCACTGTGACCCTGAGAGGTAGTGTACAGAATGAAGGGTTAGGTGGAATCAGAAAGGGTAAGGACTGGAACCCTTAGGAAAGCCTCTTTCAAATTATGAAAGGAGGCATATATGGGCATTGTAGAGTGTAGGGTTTTTCATAATGAGCCTTTGGAAGTTTTGTAGAGGTGTTGGGCTAGAGTTGCAAGGTCGGGAATCCAAAGGTGAAATAAGTTATCTAAACCTAGGAAAGATAGAACCTATTGTTTGGCTGTGGGTACCTTGAGACCCCAAAGAGTTGCCTTGTGATCTGTAGTGATGGAACACATGGTTGGAGTAAGAGAGAGAGCTAGATATTTGACCATTAAAGAAGCTATTTGAGCCTTAGTAGGAGAAACTCTGTATCCAAAAATGGAGATAAAATTAAGGAGATTGGCTTTATGTTTTATGGCTAAAGTATGGGATGGATAACACAAGAAAAGGTCATCAACATATTGAAAGAGAGTGCTAGGTTTGAGGGCAAGAGGTGCAAAGTTAGCAAGGGCTTCACTAAAGAAATGAGGAGTACTTCTGAACCATTGAGGGAGAACTGTCCAAGTAAGTTCCTGAAACCTGAGAGTGTTTTGATCACTCCACATAAACACAAAGAAACCCTAACAATCAAGGTGTAGAAAGATAGTAAAAAAGGTATATTTCAGATCTAGGACTATAAAATGAGTGGTGGGGGCAAGGATATCAGAGAGCATGGTATAAAGTTTTGATAATACTGGATGAATTTGGGTAACAGTGTTATTAATTACCCTAAGGTCTTGTACCAGATAATAGGACCCCTTAGGCTTGAGTATTAGCAGAATGGGAGTATTGTAGGGTGAACAGATAGGTTAAGAAAATTATTTTCTAAAAGATGCTTGAGTATAGGTTTAAGTTCCTGTAAATGTTTGGGAGCTATAAGATATTGAGGAACACAATGAAAGATTGAAGAATCTCTGAGATTAATGAAAACAGGCATAGCATGGATAGCATAGGTGGAGTTGGAGGTGTCCCAAACTATGGGATTGAACAGAGAAGAAGGGAGAGGAGGGGATGGCTTTGTGGAACACTGTGATGGTGTTTGGAGAACAAAAGCTGTGGAGAATGAGAAGGTAAAGGAGAAAAGTTTTTGAAGAAGATCCTTACAAAAAGGGTTATGGAACATGTTGGAATTACCAGAAAGTTATAGATAAGTAAGAGAGTTTGGAACCTTCATGGAATAGGCTCTGTTATAAGAGGCTGTGTATAATGATAGTCAACACCCACTGTAGAAACTGAGGACTTAGTACAATGGCCTGAAAACTCAGGAAGAACACTTTATTTTGCCCACATGTCTACAAGCACAGAAAATGTCTTACCTGAGACTTCCAGTGAGACTTAGGGCTCCCATTAGGATATCTTAATGGGGGCTCTGGGCCCCAGGCCCCATCAATCTTCAGCATCAAGTTGAAGTAGATCTGCCAGCAATAAATCCACTTGTGATGAGATCTCCTGTGAGGGGGAGGAGTTAGAGAATGGCTTTCCCACTCTCCGGTGGCTAGGACAGTCACTCTTCCAATGGCCTGTGAGATTTCAGTGAGGGGAAGGCCCCAAAGGAACTCCTGGGTTGGGGCATTCCCTGGCCAAATGTTTTTCCTTGTTGCACTTGAAGCATGGTCTGGGATGGGCTTGGGCAGGTCTGCCTTGTTTCAGTCTACCTGTCTTTGGGGCCTCAAGAGCCACAACAAAAATTCAGATCAATATTTAGCAAGTTTCTTTTTTATGCCTTTTTTTGTCCTTTTGAGTTTTATCTCTGTTATTGAAAACATGGAAACCAATACTAAAAGTTCTCCTTGTGGGGTTTGAGGGCCAAGTTCAACATCTTGTAGTTTTGCACAAATATCAGGAGCAGACTGAGAAATAAATTAAGAGTTAATAACAATTGTCCCTTCGTGAGGGTCTGGGTTTACATTAGTAAATTTAATTAAGATGTCCCTAAGATGAGTTAGGAAAATAGCCAGGTATTCATTAGTCTCTTGGACCTGTTCTAAAAGCTTGCTACAGTTTGTATGTTTGTGAGCTATTTTATTAAGGTCCAAAATTACAAATTCCATCATCTTATGTGCTTTATAAGAACTTTCTCCATTTTGGTAGTTCCAGTTAGGATCCTGTTCTGGCATGGCAGTAGGCCCAGGGAATTCTCAGCAGTATTTACTTTATGTCTGTGATCACATTCTTCTCAAGCTGCTTGCCACAGCTGAGCTCACTCTTGTGAGCTGGGGATGGGGCTTAGAATTGCAATAGGCTAACTAAGAAATAAAAATCCGATCCAATTAATCAAGGGTAAAGGAGTTTTTTTGCCAAGCCTGGTGACGCAGTCCCCCGATAACCGTCTAGAGACTGCGTGCCTCACAACTAAGGGAGTTTGCTTTTATAGAGGAGCAACGCAGCTGATTGGCGGGTAGGCTGATAAGAACACGGGGAGTGAGCTGGTTGGTCATTTAGGGTGGCATTTCGGGGAAAAGGAAACTTTTGTGAGGAACAGCTGAGGCTTATTAAACCGAAACTTATCTCATGACAAGAACAAGGACTTAAATCTAAAATGGCGGCGCATACAGAACAAGATGACGGTGCAGGTGGTTAGTGGTTGATCAGAGTATTACAAGAATCACATAAATATCCTTGAAATGTAAATCATAGCAATTGGTTATAAATTTAAATTCTCTAATATAATTTTGTGGGTTAAAAGAAAGACATCCTGACATTTGATTAATCTGAGATAGGTTGGTGAGTGGAAAAGGAACATGAATATGAGCTAATCCCTCAGTATTAGCATGTTTCCAAAGGGGTAATAGGGACTGAGGCTGAGACAGCTGTGGAGTTTGAGGTATAGATGGCCACCAAGCAGCCAAACATCCAGAAGGCATCAGTAGACAATTACAGGATGATCAACCACAAAAAACCTGCTCATCACCATTTGACAGGGAAACACAGGATGGCAACTGATTACCACATGGCTCACAACAAGTTGGCTGCTGGTGGTGACATAATTAGGGAGCACAAGATGGTGCCTGGCTATCATGTGATCTGCAACAAGATGGCTCCTGCTGATCCCATGATGATGGACCACAAGTTGGCAGCCATTTATCTTGTGACTTGTCACATATTGGTGTCATACTGTCACATGGCATAGGACTATAAGATGGCAACTATCCTCCATGTGAACCTTAGCAAGATGGCTGCTGAGGACCAAGTGGTATAGGATCACAAGATTGTTCCCCAATACCATGTGGTCTGCCAGGTGACTGAAATGCATAAGCCTGAGTATGGTGAGCCAGCAGGGAGAATGGTGATCCAGGAGCAGGAGACAAAAAAGAGGAGCCATCCAATGAAATAGATGGCTCAGGTGAAGATGCTCAAGTAATCTGAGACTGGGGAGATAATTTAAGGGAAGTATTAGAGACCACTGGAGGTGAGGAAGTGGAGAGGATGACACAGGAGGCTCAGTAATCACTGGCTGAGAAAGATACAGGGATTGGGCTTAGGGATATGAGGAAGAGAAAGTAAAGATAGGACTTAAATCATCTAAGGTGTCCAGTGGGAAGGAAGGGAGAGTTCTTGGTTCCATAGAATGAGACAGAAATATTTGAATGTGAGAAGAACATATCTTTAAGGTAAGGAAGGCCTGATCACATGGGATTTCTGCTAACTTGCCACCATTGTAACAAAAGTTATATAAATTTTGAAGGATAGAGGGGTCAAATGTTTTCACCATAAGCCATGGGCTGCCTTTAAGCTGATGGGTCAGCCAGCCACCTGGTAGTAAAAGATTAGTTTTTTTGCTTTGTTTTGTTTTTGTAGCCTTCTTTAGGCCAGGAGCACCAAGGTTATGAATCAGGAACCCCAGAGGTGCGTTTTGCAAGGGACAGGAAATAGTGTTCCCCATGACTAAATTAAAAATTAGCCAAAACAAGAAGTTTACCTCTGGACTTAAGAGCTTTAGCTCACCCAAGGAGTGTGAAAGCTGTTCTGCATCACATTTATCAAAAGAAGTCATCACTTATTTTGGAAGTGTGACACATAAGGTCCCAATACCCATTTTCATAGACCAGCACCAAGAGCATGGGGTAGGGTCTGAGAAAACAAGAGAATAACAGTTCTGCCTTGGGCTGTCTTGTGCAAGAAATGTGAGAACTGTTAGCTTTTTCCAGGTATAGTAATGAGTTATCTGATGTGGGCCCACAGAAACAGAAAACACCATACAGAAAGTTTCTCACCTGTGATTAAATGAGATAGGCCTGTATTGCATGCAGGCTAGCTGTGACAAATAAGCAGGTCCCACTGGAAGGAAAAGTGGTTCATAGGCAGGGGACTTTGAACTGGGAGTGACTCCCAGGAGCCAATGCACTCTGCCAATCTGAGTCACAGCACAAAAAAAGGTAGAATTTTCTGTTGCAATAGAGAAGCTGAATATAAGAAAAGTAGAAGTGGTCTTTTAATTTAAAGGATGTGGAGAGAAGGATACAACCAGTGATTGTTTGGCTTTCTCCTTTGACCAGATACAGGGGTGTTGGGTATATGTGACATTTGACCAGATGTGGTGCTTGGGATGGGCACTGATGATGTGTGAAGAGCTGATTAGAATTTTCTTCCCATCCACATGGAAAGGAAAAAAGAAGTTGTAATTGAGGAAAAAGGAAAAAGTGGCCATCATGTTTAACAACCCTGATTTGGCCTTCCACCATGTTGAACTACCATCATAATGTCCTGAATTTATTCTAGGGAAAATTCATTCAAAAATATATTACACTTGGCAACATATGCCATTTAAAAAGAATTGAAATTTTAATAAAAATATAACTACCACAGCAGAAAGACAATACAATAAAAAAAGGTTAAAAAAGTTTCTTCAGAAGGATCTTTATATTGGAAAATAAAAGCATGCAGTCTAGTGCTATTTTAGAGGTGAGGTTTTATTTATGTTTGTCTAGGAAATGCTAAATGACCTATCTGGATGGAAAAGCATGCTGTTCAACAGTATCACAGACCCAAACATAGATAAGGAGTTGATGATTCCTCTCAAGAAGCTGTGGCTCAGTGCTATGGCAGTGATGCTTCAGAGACCATGCTAAAATTGACAGAAAATGATGAAGCTAAAACCAACCTTAACTGACACAGGATGCCCAGGGGATGGTAACCAAAAACAGAAACCCAAAATTCTAAACAGTTATAGGAGTATATAGAGACAATAAAACTGAAAATGTAATGAAAGTAGGTGACACGAAAGTTACTAGCATTCTTATGATGTAAGGAATGAAACTCTTGACCTACTAAATGTCTGGCATGAGTTTTTGTTCTCTAAAATCAAAAAATAAATTTTAGAAACAACAGAGGTTAAGAGCAGTATATATTTATTGAGAGAAAGAAAATTTCTGTCTGAGAGAGACAAAAAGAGTCCTGAGAGGATTGCAAGATGGCCGACTGAGTGGTGGTATGATAAAAGAGCTTCTCTGAGTAAAAAAAAATAAAAACAACTCAGGTGCTGGAATATGGCAACATGGAGAAAGTCAGACAAAAGGAGAGTAATTCTCATGACCCAGGAAGAAACTGAGGAAAAAAAAAAGAAAAAAATAAGAAAAAAGAAAGAAGAAAAAGAAGCATGGACAGAGGGCTGGAGCTGGGCAAGCCCCAATTGCTGTGCTGGCACATCTTAAAGTCAGGTGACTCAAAATCTAGCTGAGATCAAGGCCCTGCTGAGAGCAGGGGTTGGTGGGCTCTAGACCCCCTTGGCTGGGGCAGGCCCTGATACGGGGAGTGGAAACAGCCAGTCAAGCTGCACGAACTTTGGTGAGTGATGGGAACTGGAATCCCCAAACTGGGAGGACTGGCTGGGCCACATTTTGGAGTTGGGCAGAGCCGGCTTGAATCAGGGCCCTAGGCAGCATCTGCTGATGACTCCTAGTCCAAAGCAGATTGGTGGGATCTGCTCGGGCTGGGCCACGCCCCTGGTTGAAACCCAATAGCCAGGGACAAGGCTTTCCTGGGCCAGTGGCATCCTCAGGGAACACACAAACCTGTTATCATAAACTGGTTGACTGGCATAGGGGAAGGAGCCAGCTCTCAGTGTGCAACTCACAGATCTGCTGCGGACTGAGGGGCAGTACTTCCCGAGCAAGTGTGCTGCAGAAAAACTATAAGCAAAACGAATGGCCCAGAGACCTCCACCACCCACCTGTCTGAAGGGAGCCGGAAACATGACAAGACAAAGAAAGAGCAAAAGGTCCCTAACTGTGGAAACAGGGAAAGTGAGTTCAACAGAGGTAAATGCAGAGGAAGTTGAGAGCAGTAATCTGTAATGTCAGAGATGGCCTCATCAGAAATAAATGCATCTGTGACATCATCATCAAATTTAAATCTGAAATTCTAACTCAGGTGAAGCAAGATATAAGAAGACTAATAAAAGAAGTCCTGGATATTCCTCAAGTAGACACAAATGAAAGAATAAAGGAAACAGGAGAAAGGAGAGAAACCTTTGATGAAGAATATAAACAAAACATAGAATATATGAAACAGATCCAAAGAGAATATCAGGAAATTAAAAACTCCATTGAAACCTGGCAAAATCTTTTAACAGAAACTAAAGACAAACTTTCAAAACTTGAAGATAAATTTGCAAAGGAAGGACCTCTTAAAAATAACAAGGAACCAGGAAGCAATGATACAAAGGCTAGAAGATGACAAGAGGATTTATAACTTAAGAATAAAATATGTGAATGAAGATGCATCTACAAATACAAATGAAATAAAAAGTCTATTCACACAAATAATTAAGGAAAACTTCCCAAACATAGGTAACAGAAGTGAAGTTCAGATAAATGAGGCATATAGAACTCCAGCCAGCTACAACCCAAACAGATCTACACCCAGACATATTATAATCAGGATCCCAGAAATCCATCACAAGAATAGAATATTATAAGTGGTCAGAGAAAAGAAACAGATTACCTATAAAGGATAAGTCATCAAAATCACGGTGGACTTCTTAGTGCAAACCATCAAATCATGAAGAGCTTGGAGTGAAATATTCCAAACCCTGAAACAAAGTAAACTCCAACCCAGAATGATGTACCCTGCAAAACTGTCTCTCAAAATTAATGGAGAGACAAGATATTTCCATGAGAAAGAGGAACTGGGGGAGTTTGTGACCACCAATCCAACCCTGCAAAGAATACTTAAGGACATTCTAGAGAGAGAGAATAAAACCACCAGGGTTCCAGGAATAATGGCAAAAAGGCCTCAAAGAAAGTGGCAGACAGTGGAATGAAAGAGAGAAGTAAACAAATAACAACAGAAAAAAGCATGGCAGAGACCAAACAGAGAAGATTGGCTATATCACTCTTTTATCTTGACTGATTTTATTTGAATCTGGTATGCTTGAGAGTGTCAAGTCTGAGAGTAGGGCCAACTATTCTGAAGATGACAGGATTCAATAGGATACCCATTCTGGTTTCATTTTTATCTGCCTTTGAAGTCCTATAATGTCTCCAATGTTTAGATTTTATTAATAATGTAAAGCAATGCTAAATTTATATTATATTTGAAGATATAGACAATTTTATTGAAAATAACTAGAGACATCATAGTGACTACCATAGATCACCTAATGTTTTGTTTTTGTATGTTCTTTTTATTTCGTGTTTCTCTAGGAATTTGTATTGCTGTCTTGTTTTGATTTGTTTCTCCCTCTAATACAGAAAGGCTAGGTATACCTGTAGAGACTTATACATGTGTAGAACTTCTAAGTAGTTTATGAGAATGGATTATAGTTATTGTAAAGAAAAAAAGGAACAGTGAATATTCAAAAGGATATAACTGCATGTATGTTTGAGTGTGTGGAATTAACAACCATGTTGCTAAAGTTTTAGTTGGATGGATGAGCAAAACTGACTGCACTCTCACTGTTTGGATGTCCACTTTGTGGACTTTAGTTTTGTAACTTGAACAACTGCATCTAAGAGAAAAGTATGTAATTATCAACTAGTGATTTTTACTGGTTACTATTTTTGGGGTTTTTTTTGTTTTGTTTTTGAGATTTTGTATTGTTTCTACCCTCTTTCTGTTTCAAAATTTTTTCTTTAAATAAAACAAAACCAAGCAGGAGGAGGAGAAGAAAGTGCTCTAAAAGAGATAACTGTATGTATACTTAAGTGTGTAGGATTGATAACCATGTTCCTAAGTTTTTGTTGGATTGGTGAATAGAACTGTTTGCAGCCTCACTGTTTGAATGTCCACTTTGTATGCTTTAATTTTGTAACTTGAACAACTATATCCAAGAGGACAATATGTAATGTATCAAATAGTGATTTCTTACTGTTTATTTTTTTGAAATTCTGTATTGTTTCTACCTTTTTTTTCTATTTTGCTTCCCCCCTCTTTAAATAAAATTTAAAATATAGAGTCCTGAGTTGGTTGCCAGGGATTCTGTCTTTTTTGTGGACATTTATAGAGTGAAGTCATGAGCTTAGATGGGTCCAAGGTGGGGAAAAATGGGAATGCACAATGTGGGCATAAGGCAGGACAGGACTCTGGTCAACCAATATGATTAACTGCTCAGGTAAAATTGATTAAATTAGGAACAAATTGAGTGAGTCACATAGTAAACATGCATCCTTAACAACAGTGACTCTTCCTTTAACTGGGTAGATTGCTGACTCCTAACTTCCTCAGGGTGATATAAAACTATTTGGACTGTGAAACCTTAGAATGTGGTTGTATTTGCTTTGTCTTTTGTCTTGAGATCTGCCCCACAGTAGAAGTTGATTGTCTCTTCCAAGGCTGAAAGTTTTCTCAACTTCTGCTCCGGCTCCTTTGAGGGCCCAGCCTTGTCTGATGGTATATAATATTTCTAACTCAGCTGCCTGTAACACTTAAGATAAAGTACAGAAATACATGTTAAGTATAGGTAAGATTTTTGTCCTTTCCAGATTCTTTTTACCAAATATCCCTGTTGTTGACCTACAGGAATTCTGACTAGTCAGTTTATCATTATAAATTCTAAATTTGTAACAAATGATTGGAATTCAATTTGGTTTAAAATATATTTTAGTGTACTCTGATTTTGTAAGGTGTTTGTCTGCCTGTGAATCTATTTTTTTGTAAGTAATTTTGGGAGTCAGTTGAGCTGCTGATACTTCACTTGCGCAGAGGCAAAAACACAAGTGCCCATGCAGACTTGCCCAAGGGCACAGAGCACCTGAGAAATGACTGAGAGCATAGGGTGCTGGAAATGAACCAGCGCTCCAACCCCAAAGACACAGGGCATAACATACAAGGGGAATTAAGCAAAGGGCAATGGTGCAAAAGTATAAATACCCCCCAGGGAAATTAGAGAGTTCTCAAGAACATTGACAAGCAGTATGCCTGTTTCCATGTCTTTCCCAATCTGTACAGATTGTTCATGTTTGTCCATTTGTCTTTCCTGGGAACAGCTGTTTCTTTTTATTTGATCTCAAAAGTTTTTTCCATTTCCTTTTTCCTTTGCAGTTTTGGATCATTTGATCAAATTTTATGTTGGGTCACAGACTTAAAAATTATGCTTTCACCTGTTCACCCATCTAATCAAAAGGATACCTAAATTGGTTGTGCAAATATAAAGTATATTGTTGTTTATTATGACTTGAGAATCTCTCTTTGATTATAAATAATTTGTGACATGTTATAATAGGGTATTTTGTGATTCATCAAAATTTATTATTAAGATAATTAAATAAAAGTCACTTAGGGTAAAGGGAGATTTTTGGACATGTCTTTAACTCATGAATAAGAAAGCAACTTCCTTATAACATTTAACTAATTTCTGTTCATTGATTGGAGCCCCCAGTGATCACCACAGCCTTATTGGAGACTTGTCAACCAATATTATGAAAATATATTACTGCAATATGTTCACATTGATTATTATTAAAACAAATAATAATGCCTTTGATTTAAAGATGTTCTGATGTAAATATTTTCACATGACGATAACAAATGATTGCACTGACCTCCCAGCATATTAAATGTATTCATGGCTCCAAGTGTAAAGGCCCTTAAAAATGTAAAACAGGGTTTGCTTATGGTGAAAGAATTTTGTTTCAGATTCAGACCTCTGGCTTTATAAAGCTTGTGTTATCCACATCCTAATAAAGATAATCAAGCTAGGTAAAATCTTATGTATTAGATAGGGATGATTAACCAAAAAGGGGTTATCTTATGTTAAACATGCAAACTAAAGTGTTACAAAATGTCATCATGATTGTCATGCTATATTAAGTATGGTTTCGATTTCAAGTTTTCTATGTAAAATCTGAAACCATTAAAATCCTACAGGTATTCAAATGTTAAAATATCCATGATAGTTAAAAAATATTGGTTCTATTTTAAGTTCTAAAATGTTTGATATTTAGATGAGGTAATATTATTAATCTTACTGTCTATACTCTACTGTTTTTTATCAATCTTTTCTACTGGATGTTGAACAACTGAAGTTTAGAGATCTAAAATTAGAGTGATAGAAAGGCTAAGCTGATAGTCAAGCCCTCCAAGGTCAATGAGGACACAGGACACAAGAGATCCTCTGCTACATCATCTTGTACTCAGTGAGTCCCTGACCTTCTGTTCAAGGAGATTGTAAAATCAGAGCAAAGTGGTCATTGGTGTGTAGTGTGCCTAAGGAGAATCATCAGGGGAAAAAAATCTCTCAAGACAACTTGGTCAAGCAATGGCCATGATTCATCCAGATGGCTGACACTGACAGACATGGAAATTGATATTCGTGGTTTCAAGGTAATTCCTGAAGAGACATAATTGACCTTAATTGATAGCAAGAAACTAATTAAAGTTAATACATATCTCACCTTAATTTGATTCTGAACATCCTGCAGAAAAGTATAATCGCAAAATGTATAATACAATTCCATAGTAAATGTTAGCTCTAAAAAATCTCAAAGGCAATTTTGGCTACACTAGTAACTACTATTATGAATTAATGGATTGTACAGAGTTGAACTGGTGGAATGCAGAGACTTAAAATCCTTGGACTGCTCTAAGGATGAAAAGAGTTTAAAAATAAAAAAGATCTTCTACAAAGTTCTCTAAACACAACTCCTCCAGCTTCAATTGACTACCCATCCTGTGCTACAACAAAACAAAAAAGGGTATTTTGGGAGCTGTGGAAGCTGGAAATTAACCACATATGAAAAACTGGGGCACAGCCATTCCCAGAACAAAGGTTACCTAGGGCAAGCCACATAAAGAAGTTGCTTCAGAGAGAACACCTAACCCCAAGACAATCTGAATAGTTTGTTGCTAGGACAATAGGGTGTCACATGTCATTAAATTGCTGACAGGTGTAAATAAAAACCCCTAGAGTGGAGGGGCAGTTCCTTCCTTGCCGTTCAGAGAGTAAGTGCTCCACCTGACCCCGACTTTGTCACTCTGTTTTCTCAACTTCTCACAGTCTTTCACCCAAGGAACCTTAAGGGTCACATGAGTGCTGGCAAGAAGATACATTGAAAAATATACACCATACTAAGGATTCTACATTGGTATTGAATTGACTCTTATAAATGCAATAAACTTGTGTGGCTTGTTCATATATATATATATATATATATATATATATATATGTATATATGTGTGTGTGTGTGTTTCTTGCATTTATAGGATATAATTTATATAATTTGATATAATTTATCAGAATGTCTTTCCTAAATTGTAGGTTAAGAAATGTTTGTGTAATGATTCAAAGAATGAATGGTCCTGAATATTATGACAGTGTATTGACATCTTATCATTTGATTAAAAATATGACAAGTAGATTACCTCATCTATTTAATTGTCCTTGTCATTTTAACTTCTAAAATGATACAACCATTTACATAATCATTCAGTTGTAACCTAAGAGTAATCTAGGTTATGTTTTTATCTTAATATTTTTGCACCTAATCAAAAAGCTAAGCTTCTTGATTGTATACCTTATTTAAATCTATATTAACAAATGTAATTTTATTTATCAATTACAAATAATTGAAAAGCAGTTAATATTTTCTCCACTAAAGGAGTAATGCAATTTTTCTAATGAGTAATGCATTTTTTATATTTTCTTATCTAGGGAAAGAAATTAGAAGAGTAAAAGCTAGCAGCAAATCATAATCTAAGTAATACCCACAGTCAAAAAAATTTTTCTTGAATAAAGAAAATGGTGACAGGAAAGCTAGTAATTACATAGAAAGCACATAAGAGTAACTCACAAAAAAATAATGAAGCAGTCTGGAATGTGAATCATGTCACTGGTTTGGAGGTCTCCACATACACATGATAATCTTAGAAAGGATTTGCATGCCCAAGATAAATAATAGACTGGTAGTGCTGCCCTTGGAAAAGCTCCAAGTGATTGCAATCTACAAGTACCACAAAAGAATTTATTCTGAGTGTGACTTCATGAAATTCTAATGTTGAAGAAATTCACTGCAGGATATTACATATTTATGAGTTATAAAATCAATAAAAATTTTGAGAAGGATTTTATTATTTTAGAATAAGTTTTGCTTTGGTTACTTTCTCTTTTTGCTGGGACAAAATACCCAACACCCAAAATGAAGGAAAGAAAGGTTTATTTATCTCACTGTGGAGGATTCAGTCAATAATCAATTGGCTCCAAGGCAGGGTAGCATGGCCACAGGGTAACACTTTAATGCAGAAGCCACAAAAGCACCCTAGGGAGAACAGATTCCCTTCTGCTACCTTATATTTTAAGCAGGCTACAACCTCATAGGTGGGTTGTAACAATCAAAACACCTCTGTGTCCTCCCCTTGTACAGGATGAAAATATTTACAAAGTAAGGATCCTGGATCCCTGCTGAATCTCTCAGTTAAATTTCTAAACTTCTCAAGTTGACACAATATATCAAGCATAACAGTTGTTCTCAGGGCTTGTGAAGAAAACAATTTAATACAGGACTCATAATTGATAGAATTATTTGTAGTAGTCAACCAAAGAGTTAAACACAAAAAGTGCAGGATATCTACTCACAAACTAAAGACCCCAAATAATTCAGCTGAAGGTCAGGATCCCATGGCAAAATCCTGCATGAGTCCTGCTGAAGACCTAGAACATAAAATGTCTCATGCAAGTTTGTCTCATGGATCTACACTGGGAAAGCCTAAAGTTCAGTGGTGGAAGCTAGAAAGTCTTCCAGTGGGAATGAAGGATTTGTGTAAGTAGGCTGAGGTATCTACTCTGGAGCCAGGAATTAATGCTCAAAGTAAGAACCAGAGTTCCCCTGAAAATTAACACAGCCATCCTCAGTAACAAGATCCTGAGCTCCTCTGATGAGGAGAAAAGCCAAGTTCATATCAGAAAGCCAGCATGACAAACTTCTGGAGATTCAATAATGCTACCCTCTGGAGCCAGGAAGAAGTGCTTAAAGTAAGGACCAGAGCTCCTCCAAAATGAACCACAGATATTCTCAGCAACAACGTGCTGAGCTCCTCTGATTATGGGAACAGCCAAGTTCATATCAGATAAAAAGCTTCATAATCCTCCTGAAGACTCTAAGGCAACAGGAGAACCAACAACACCATCTACTTCTCCAGTTCTCCTTTTTATATTTTCAACAATTCTCAGGTAAGCCATACACACATAGCATCATGTTGATTCAGTTAAGCTGGTTGTTAAGTTGATCACCAATTTTAAATTCACTGTGCTGAGATAATACAGTAATCCAAAATCATGGAAAAACAAAACACCTTGGAGATCCGGAGTCAGCCTACAACAGTAGCTGTGTGAAAGATGAATACAACAGATACTCACAGAGTTTGGGAGGCCTAGTCACAAACCCACTGAGATGTTAAAGCAGTGGTGAGCTCAGGTTTTGGAAGAGACACTCTTTTTGTCTTCCTTGGTGAGGAGCCAGGACAGTCACCTGTGATTATCTGTGATTAAAGGATATCTGAAACTGCTGAGATTCAGTTAATCAGATTTTCTGGACCAAGAAGTCTAAAAGAAAATGGGACATCTTATAACCCCACATGCTACAAATCTCTTCAGATATAGGACTGTGACTTACAAAAGAACAGTATTAAAAGATGCTTGAGTGGATATAACTGTGAGGCAAAAAACATTGTTAACTATTCCAATAAAAGGGAAAATTATAGTTAGGATTCATATTCACAGAGCAAAAATCAGATGTTGATAATAATAGGCCATATTTATGACTCACTATGTCTCCTCCATATATTATGGATTCCAATATTTCAGGTTTTCAACAACATCTACTCAATAAAAGTTGAGGAATTTTTCACTCTTCTTTAAATTTTTTGGGGGGTTGTACTTGTTTCTTGATTCTTTCATTTATTTGTGTTTTAAACTTTTTTATTCTTTGTTCTTTTCTGTTACTGTTCTTATCTAATTATATTTACTTTCACTTATACTTACTTGGATTTCATTCACATTTTTCATCTCATCTTCTTTTTCTTTTGTTTACCTTTTTATTTTCAGTTTAATTAGTATATGTTTGAGATATATACTGATTTCATTTAGCTTTGAGGTTTTATACATGTGAGTCTTTAATAACTTTCTCATGAGTAGAAACAATGCCTAACATCCAATGTCAAATGAGGAAAGAATCCAACACTCAAAATAAGAGAAAAAGCCTTCTTTAGCTCACAGTTTGTAGAGGTTTTAGTGTATAATCAGTTGGCTCTAAGGGTAAGTAGCATTGCAGATGGATCTCACAGAAAAGAAAGAGTTATAATAAGCAGAAGGTAAAAATCAACAAGGAGGATTTAACAGAATCTTTTTGCCCTCTTATCTTACCCAAGGTATTAGAACCAGGGTGATGCTGAACCAAACAGTGGACTGATTTAATAATCACCCACTCTTAATGCTACATCCTTAATCCTTGCACTGGACCAGGAATAAATCACACACTTTAAATTGGCCACTTTTTAAAAAGCCCCACATAAGACTATATGATGCTTTGGGACAACATTTAGACATAAGCCCTAATGATCTGCCCTGACCCAATGAAGACTTGTGCATTTTTTAAGCAAAATGTATTTAGTCTGTCTCTAAGAGTTGAAGAAGTTTTAAGTTTCAGTATTGCTTAAAAGTCTAAATCTAAAAGCTCTCATGAGATTTAATGCAAACTCTTATCTGTTTGCCCCTGAACAGAAGAAAAAATGATAAATACTTTTAACATTAAAGGGTGCAAGAGAGCCATTGCCATTTAAAAAGGTATAAAGAGGGGAATAAAAAGAATAGAACTAAATCAAGTTTAAAATTTAGCATGGCAAACATTACATCCTTTAGTTCTATATTCAGCAAGTGAGGATTATCTGTGCCAAGATGTGAACTTTAAAGGGCTTGGTTGGATCTTCCACTGTGTCACTTCAGGTGGTTTTAGCTTCTCTCTTAGATCCATCCTGCTAGTTCTTTACAGGTTATTTTAAATTTAGACAATATGCATTTTTAAAAATTTCTGATATCTCTCCAGAAAGTTTGGCTTCACAATCACAGAATCACACACTGCTCTCTCAGGGTCTCATTGCCTGGATTCCCAGACCTTCTTCTGAAATCTGGGAAGAAATTCTCAAATCTTGTACTCTATCAGTGCCATAAAGATGGTACCAAGTCTGACAACAGCTGGAGTATTAACCAGACTTCCTTCTCTCTTGGCTATAGAATTTGATTATCTAGATCAGTGAATACTCTGAACCCAATCTTGGGGAACAAGTTCTCTAGGCCATTACCCATCTGAGACATGTTGTTCTGAAGCTTTCCTTTTAAAGAACATTATTTTACCTTTTCAAGCGTGAGGCTGCAAATGGTGGAGCCCTGCTGATTTCTGTGATTACTTGAGGACATTTGTTCTGTTGTTTTATTCTGAAAACTTGGCTTTTCCTTGCTACTATTTTCAGCAGCCAATTTCTCCTTTGTTTCATTTTTGCAGGCTGCATACTTACTGAAGCTTTCTTTCTGGTCAAACTCAAAATTACTTAAATTATTCTTCTGGGTTCTTTACTCTTAATTCACAAAGTACATCTGGCTAAAGATTCTGAAAGTAGTCCTGCCACTGCCTCCATATTAGACTGCCTTGAAATTTCTTTTGCAAGATTAATTAATCTGCCTCCTTAGTCTGCATCCCAGACAAATCTATGGACCTGAATAAAATGCAAACTTTCTGTTAAACAATAACACACATCATCTGAAGTCCTACAGGCAATGCAGTCCATCTTCCCAGAAAAAACATTGTAAGCCTGATGTTTACCAGCAGAATTTCCATTAGCCTTCTAGTCTTTTGAGCTCCAACCAGAATCTCCTATGAAAATAGTCTAAAGTGTTCTGGCTTTTATGCTTTTTCAGCTGGTATCTCCAAACCTTTCCAAACTCTTCCCACAAGATAGTCAAAAAAATCCCTGAATCATGTGATCATGTATAGTCACAGCAATAGTTCCAGTTCTGGTTCAAAATACTATGTTAGTTAATTTTCTCTCATTGATGAAACAAAATACTCAACATCCAAGGTTAAAGGGAAAAGTTCCCCTTTAGCTCACAGTTCATAGAGGTTTTAGCTTCTAATTCGCTGACTCCAAGGCAGTGTGTCAAGGCATACATAATTCACTGAGAAAAAAATTCATGGCAGGGTGAAGGGAACAAATTCACAAGGGGAAACTTACCAGCATCTTTTTGCAATTTTATCTTACCCAGGTTACTGGGATCAGGGTGGTGCCAAACTAATCAGTGGATTGATTTAAAAACCATCCACCCTTAATCCTAGCACACTAAGTTCTAGTTTTGCCTCATAAATCAATGACACATTTTTGATTCAGGCATTAGAGAAATGAAAATTAAATCAGCCTTGATATTCTGAATTACTCTGATTGGCATGGTTTTCTGGCCTCTGGGAAAGCCCCACCTAATAATGCACAAGGTTTTGAGGTGGACATTTAGACAAAAGGTATAACAGTTTATGTCAAGAAGCATTTAGTTAATAAAAACATCCAACTTCATTTTTCATCATGGTTGAGAAGTATTGCACTGAGTACATATATATATATATATATATACATATATATACATATATATACATATATATGTATATATCATATTTTGTTTATCAGTTCATCCATACATTAATATATAGACCACTTCCACATTTTAGGTACTACAAATTCTGCTGATATAAAAGTGCATATGTATACATCAATGAAGTTTGAAGTTATTAGCATTTTTGAAAAGATATCTAAAATAATATTGGTTGAAATTGATGTTTTATTTTTAATCCATTGAGAAATCTCCATTCTAATTCACAATGTAGATGTGCTAGTCTATATTCTCACCAGCAATAATGATATTTTCGTTTTTTCTAGAAATATTATCAATATTGTTTTTGATCTCTTCATTAAGATGATTCTGACTGCAGTAACACAGAATGCCAATTTGATTTAATTTGTATATCTCTAATATCTAAATATGTTGAACATTCATCCATGTATTTATTAGTCATTTTTATATCTTCTGAGAAATATCTGTTCATTTCAATTATGCATTTGTGATTATTTCTAACATCTTTGTCTGCAATTGTTTTAGTATTTTACTTGTTTTAGATAGTCATTCTTGTTCTGAGAAGTAGGTGTTAAATTTTCCCTTTCTTTAGGTTTCTCTTCACTCTGTTGTTTTTTCTGTGGAAAAGATTTCAAATGATACAATTCAATTTCCTGATCTTCTGTATTATATCTTTTATAATTTTATTTTATTCAGAAAGTCTTTGCATATGCATATATATTAAAGAACTTTTGAAAAATTTTCTTCCAGTAGATTTAATGTTTCTGTTTGTATGTATGGAAATTTGATGCCCTTTAATTGTACTACAGATTGAAAGACATGGACCAGGATTCATATTTCTGTGTCTCAAGAATGAGTTTTCCAAATAGCACTGATTAAAGGGGCTATCATTTCTGTAATTTATAATTTTTGTTCCCTCATTGAAAATATGAATGAAGAATGTGCATGGGTTATTTCTACATCTTTTTTTTATTTAATAACTTCATATTATATTATATTTTTGTGCCAAAAACATGCTACTTTTACTATTGTGGCTTTTTAAGGCATATTGAAGAATGGGATTTTAATTTTTTAGATTTTCTTTTCTTGAAAAGAATTACAATATGTATTAATGCTCTCTTCTGGTTCAATATACATTTTGAATCTTTTCCAGCTCTATAAAATATATGAAGACATATGGATTGGAATTGCATGACATTGATTCAAAATTTTGAGTAATATTGTCATTTTGAAGGTATCTTTATAGTTTTTTTAGTTTTATTGGTAAACTTTAGATATAAATAATAACCACATTTACCATAGGGAATTTGTACTCATGCATGATATGTTCCAATTCCTATTTGTATCCCAGCCACACCACACCATTCAACCTTTCTTCCCTTCTGTATTTACAAACTTTGTTTTCATTATATTCTTTTTCAGTTTTGAGGATTTCTTATCTTTTTTCTCTTCTTCTTCATAACCCATTCTCCCAACCGAGTTTCCATTTCCTTTGGAAAAATTACTTCCCTTTTCACTGTATCCATTGTAAAATGTGTTCTTTATTCTTTCAGGTTCTCACACCAGGGTGACAGTCTGATATTTACACATGTGAGTCTAATTTCTCTTAAGAGTATGTATTCAAGTTGGATTTATTACCTAGAAATGCCTCAGATTTATCCTCATTTATGGAAAAGTAGTATTCCATTATATTAGAACAAAACAAAGGGGCTGGGGAAGATAGTGGATTGATAGGTTACACGGTAGAGAGGCTCTCTGAGAAAAACAACTCAGATGCTAGAATTTGATACCATGGAGAAGGCCAGATGAAAGGAGAGGGATTTTCTTGACCCAGGAAGAAACTGAGGAAAAAGAAGAAAGAAAGAAAGAAAGAAAGAAAGAAAGAAAGAAAGAAAGAATAAACATGGACAGAAGAAGGCTGGAGCTAGACATGCTTTCACTAGAGCTGGACCTGTGCCGTGTTGGGTGGAAGGCTGGAACTAGACATGCTCCCATCAGAGTCAATCCCACTCTGTGCTAGGCAAATGGATGGAGCTAGGCATGTTCCCATCGGACCTGCTCCTGCACTGTGCTGGGCATGTCTTGGAGTGGAGCAACTCATGATCAAGCTGAAGTCATGGTCCTGCCAAAATTGGGAGTTGGTAAGCCCAAGACCCTTGGTGGGAGGATGCACCACAACAGGGAGTAGAACCAGCATGGTGAGCTGTACTAACTCGTGATGAGTGTTAGGAATTAGGTCCCACAGAGGGCATGACTGGCTGGATGACATATTGGAGTTGGGTAGCATGGGCCTCAACTAGCAACTGCAGTGGCATCAGTCAGCTGCTCCTGGCCCAAAGTGGACTGGTAGGATCTGCTTGGGCTGGGTCACACCCCTGATCAGGACCCAGTAGCCATAGACAAAACTGTCCCAAACCTGGGACATCTGCAGGGCACAGACTAATGTACTGAAGGCATTCACTGGCTGACTGGCTCAGAGGAGAGGGGCTAGCCCACAGTGCCCCTGCATGTACCTCACTGATCAACAGCAAACTGGAGAGGCCAGCAATCCCCTAGCTAGCATGCTTCAGAAAAACCATAAGCAATATGGAAAAGACCTGAGATCTCCACCATATACCTGTCTGAAAGAAACCAGAAACATGACTAGAGAAAGAAATAAGAAAAAGCCTCCAGCTGCTGACCCAGTGAAAATAAGTCCAGGAGAGGAAAATATAGAAGAGATCAAGGGAAGAAAACATGCAATATTTGACATGGCCTCAACAAACATAAAGAAATACTTCTTGACCTCATTGATGAACTTAAAACTGAAATTCTAGCTCAAGTGAAGCAAGCTATAAGAAGATTAATAAAAGAAATTTTAAGCATCTCACAAGAAGACACAGATGGAAGAATGGAAGAACCCAGAGAAAGGAGAGAAACCTTTGATTAAGAATATAAACAAAATCTAGACTACATGAAACAGATCCAAAGAGAATGCCAGGAAATTAAAAACCCCATTTAATGCTGGCAAAATTTCTTGACAGAAACTAAAGATAGACTTTCAAAACTTGAAGATAGACTTGCAATGTGTGATCATGAAAGGAAAGATCTCTTAAAAATAACAAGGAACCAGAAAGTAACAATACAAAGGCTACAAAACAACAAGAAGATCTGTAACTTAAGAATAAAAAATGTGAGTGAAGAAGCAGAGATAAATACAAATGAAATAAAAAGGCTATTCACAGAAATAATTAAGGAGAACTTCCCAAGCATAGGAAAAGGAAATGATATTCAGGTAAGTGATTCATACTGAATTCCAGCCAGCTACAACCAAAACAGATCTACCCCCAGACATATAATAATCAAGATCACAGAAATTCTTCATAAGAACCAAATATTATAGCTGTCAGAGAAAAAAAAAACAGATCGCCTATAAAGGAAAACCCATCAAAATCATAACAGATTTCTCTACACAAACTATCAAATCAAGAAGAGCTTGGAGCAAAGTATTCCAAGCCCTGAAAGAAAATAACCTCCAACCAAGATTGATGTACCCAGAAAAACTATCAGTCAAAATTAATAGAGAAACAAGATGTTTCCATGACAAAGAGGAACTGGGGAGTTCATGACCAGCAATCCAACCCTACAAAAAATACTGAAGGACATTCTAGAGAGAAAGAAAAATCACAAGGATTCCAGGAACAATGGCAGGGAGGCCTCAACAAATGGGACAGACAGTGGAATGAAGGAGAAAAGTAAACAACCAACTGCATAAAAATAGCATAGGAGAGATAAGGCAGAGAAGATTGGCTATAATCTCTAACACAGATGGCCTGGATACACTAACAAAGTGAATCACAGGTGGAGTAGATCAGGAGATAGGATCCATCAAGATTCTTTGAATAGGAAATACAATCAACCTGAAAGAGGGTTAATGAACTGAAAGTCTAAGGTGAGAATACAATGCTCTATGTGATAGGGAACCAGAGAGAAATATGGACAGCTCATCCAGCAGCTGCAGATAGGTTGAAAACTGATGACACTTTTGTGCAGTGGAGAACTACTCAGCTATAAAGAAAGAAAAGCTTGAGGCTTTATTAAGTAAAGGAATACAGCTCATGATCAAGCTCAGGGGTAAAAAGGTTCAGTGCCACTTAGGTAGATAGTTAGTTCCCCCCTAATTTAAAAACTAAAGGAGTTAGTGGAATCCAAAAGGTACAAAGCACCCTGAGAAAGTGAAAGGCAGAGGACATTGTTAATAGTGTTTTGGGATTTAAAACCACATTATTCTTATTGCTCTGTTTAGTTTGATTTTATTCTGTTCCAGTCTGTCTACTTATACTAGGTTTGAAAGCACAGACAGCTATCCCAAAAGTAGCAGGATATACTATGGTAACTAATCTTAATTTTCTATTAACTTAAATTGAAGCCCTGTATTACTTACACTGTTTTACTATGACTTATCTTATTTGAATCTGGTTTATTAGATCACTGTTCTGTCTTGACTCATTTTATTCGAATCTGGTATGCTTGATAGTATCAAGTCTGAGAGTAGAGGCAACTATTCTGAAGAGGACAAGATTCAACAGGATACCCATTCTGGTTGGATTATTAACTGCTTTTGAAGTCATATAATGTCTCCAGTGATTTGTTTTTATTAGTATTGCTATGTACTTCTATGTTTAACTATACTATGCCTGATGATATAGATAATTCTATTGAAAACAAGAGACATTATAGTAACTACTGTAGATCACTTAGTATTGTGGTTCTATATGATGTTTGTTTTGTGTTTTTCTAGGAATTTTCTTTGTTGTCTTATTTTGATTTGTTTTCCCTCTAATACAGAAAGGATATGTACACATGTAGAGATTCATGCATGTGTAGAACTTCTAAACAGTTTATGAGAATTGATTATAGTTATTGTAAAAAAGACAGGAAAAGAAAGTACTCTAAAGGATATAACTGCATGTATAAGTGTGTAAGATTGATAACCATATTATTAAGTTTTTGTTGGATAGGTGAACAGAACTATTTGCAGTCTCACTGTTTAAATGTCCACTTTGTATACTTTACTTATTTAATTTAAACAGCTACTTCTAAGAGGAAAATATGTAATTAGCAACTAGAGATTTCTTACTGTTTTTTAAATTGTGTATTATTTCTAACCTCTTTGTTTTGTTTTGTTATTTCTTTAAATAAATTAAAAAAGAATTTATAACAAAACAAAACAAACAAATAAACAAAACAAAACCCTCCTTTATCCATTCCTCAGTTGATGGGTATTTGGGCTGTTCCCAATAGTCAGCCATTAAAAACTTTAGTGCTATAAACGTGGGTGCATAAGTATTGCTGTAATATTGATATTTTTAATTTTTCCTGGAAAACATCCAGAAGGGGAATACTTGGATGGAATGATACATTTTATTCCAGTATCTCAGAAATCTCCAAATTGATTACCACAGTAATTGCACCAGTCTACACTTCCACTAACAGTGGAGAAAGGTTCCTTTTTCCCTAAAGCCATGCTAGCATTTGTATCTATTGATTTCTGGATGGTTGCCATTGTTTCTGGAGTGACAGAATCTCATATGGTTTTAATTTGCATCTCTCTAAAAAGCAGTGATGTTGAACATTTTTCATATATTTATTTGCCATTTGTTTTTCCTTATCAGAGAAGTGTGGAATCTTGTAGATACTAATTTTTGTTTTGGTCTTTAAATTTGTAGGATCTGATTTTTTAGATTTCTGAACAACTGTCTAGAATATTTTCCCACTATGTGGGATGTTTTTTCATTCTTTTGGTGATTTTCTCTGAGCAATAGATTTTTCAATGGCATTAGATACCAATTGTTGATTATTTGTATTGTTTCCTGGGTGATCAGGGTTTGGTTCTTGAAATCTTTGCCTACACTCATGTCTTCAAGTGTTCTGTGTATTCTCTCCCCCAACAGATTTAGTGCTTCTGTTTTAATATTTATCCATTTTGACTTCATTTTAGTGCATGATGATAAACCTGGGCCTAGTTTTAGTTTTTGGCATGTGGAGAGCCAGATTTTCCAGCATCATTTATTACTATCTTTCTTCTAGTGAATGTGTTCAGCTCCTTTGCCAATAATAAGTTTGCTGAATATGTTTGAAGTTGTTCCTGCGTCTTCCAGTCTGTTCCACTGATCCTCATGTCTGATCTTATTTGCCAGTACAATGTTTTTTTTTCTTTTTTATCAGAGTAGCTTTGTAGTATAATTTCAAGTCTAGAATTATGATTTGCCCTGAGGTGCCTTTGTTGCTGAGATTAGATTTTGCTATTCTATGTCTATTCTGATTCCAAACAAATTTTACAAATGTTTTTTGTAGTTATATGAGGTATGATAATGGTATTGTGACTGAAATTACATTAAATCTTAATAAAACTTTTGAGACTGTGGCAATTTTCCCTGTATTAGATCTTCATATCCATGAGCAAGGGATATCTTTGCATTTTCTGATATTCTCTATGATCTTCTTTTTGATAGCAGTGTAATTTTCAATGTACAGATCTTTCACTTCCTTTGTCAGAACAATTCCTAAGTATTTAATTTTTTGAGTGCCATTGTGAAGAGTATTGTCTTTCTAATTTCTCTTTCAATGGGTCTGCTATTTGGGTACAGAAATGCTATTTTTTAATTGCTGATTTTTGTATCCAATTACACTACCAAATTTTGTTATTGAATCTATATGTCTTTTGGTGGAATTTTGGAGGCCTTCTAAATAGAGTGTCACATCATCTGGAAATAATTATAATTTCACTTCCTCCTTTCCTATTCTTATTACTTTTATTTCTTTTTCTTGTCTAATTGCTCCATCTAATATTTCCAGAACTATATTGTACAGGAGGAGTGATAATGGACATCTTTGTCTTGTCTCTCATTTTAGAGTGAAAGCTTTGCATATTTGTCCATTTAGTATGATTCAAGGTATTGGTTTGTTTATCATACATGGCTTTTACCAAATTACAGTAAACTCCATCTATTTTGTTTTCTCCATATCTTTCTTTCTTTCTTTCTTTCTTTCTTTCTTTCTTTCTTTCTTTCCCATGAATGAGTGCTGGACATTCACAAATTCTTTTTCTGGATGTGTTGAGATGACCTACGATTTTTATCCATGGGTATTTCAATATGGTGCATTACATTTAATGATTGTCATATATTGTATTGATCCCTGGGATGAATCCCACTTGATCTTCATGCATAATCTTCTTAATGATTTGCTGCATTATGTTTTCCAGTATCTTATTCTTGTATTATGTTCCTTAGGGGTATTGGTCTGTAGTTTTATTTTTGGTTGAGTGCTTCTCTGTTTTTTTTGTATCAGAGTAATACCTGCATCCAGGAATAATTTTGAAAGTATTCATTTCTTTTCTATTTCATTAAAAAATTTCAGTATTAAAGGCATTAGATTTTCTTTATATTTCATAAGTATTCAGCAATGAATTCATCAAGGTCTGGACTTTTCTTTCTTGATAAGTTTTTAAATACATTTTCAATTTCATTGACTAATATTGTTTTATTTAGAATATTTTTTCTTTTGTTTTGTCCTTTTAAAAAACTTTTCCTTTAAATCTTGACTCAGGTTTGGTAATTCATATGTGTCTGGTAATCTGTCCAATTGTTCTATGTTTTCCATCTTGTAGAAAGTAACTACTTGACGTAGGTATTGATGATTTTCTGCATTTCCACAGGATCTGTTTTTATTTCACCCCTTTCATTCTTAATTATTTGAAATAGAGTCTTTTATTTCCTCCTTTTGATAAGGTTATCTAGGGACTTCCTGTTGTGGTGTGTTCTACATTATGTCCCACTTACATTCTGGTCATTGGGTTTGAGCAATGCCCTTTTCATACTGTAGGCCGTGGCTGTCCACTCTTTTGTCTACCATATTTCTGTATGTCAGAGCATAGCACCAATTCACCTTACTCATCAACTGGTGGCTTTCATTCTCAATGCAGCTTAGGGCATTTATTTGCCACTGATCCCCAGCTACTGGCATACTTTTCCTTAAATTCTTGTAAAATTCAGTACTGAATACATTGGGCCCTTAAATTTTACTAGTTTATAGAGTTTTTATTACTGCTTCATTTTTATTGTTAGTTACTATAATGATGAAAACTTTTGTATCCTCTTCATTCTATTTTTTTTTGGTTTATTTGTTTGTGTGTTTGCTTTTGTCTTTGGAGACAGGTTCTGACTATGCAGGTAAAGCTGGACTTAAACTCACTTTGAAGACCAGCCTGACTTTCAACTCCCAGTTACCCTTCTTAACTCAGTCTGCCAAGTTCTGAGATTATAAGTATTTGCTAACTTGCCCAGCTTTTGCTTCAATTTTATTTATTCTTCTTTGTATAAGCGTCTATTCATTTATGCCAGATTCTCCAATTTATTGGGAAACAGTGTTTTGAAATAGTTACTGACAAGTTTTTTGATATTTTACTGATATTCATTTAAATGACCCTTTTCCTGTTCTAATTGCTTTGATATGTGTCTCTATGTATTTTTAGAAGAATCAATAAAGGTTTTTCTGTTTAGTTTATCCTTCACAAGAACCTAATGTTTGATTTATGATTCTTTACATTGTTTCATTTTTCTCAATTTCTTCAGCTTCCACTCTGATTTTTTTGAAGACCTCGTCTCACTATGTAGTGAAGGTTGGCATTGAGTTTACTATGTAGTCCAGGTGAGGCTAATTCACTGCACTCCCATTGCCTCAGCCTTAATAGTGCTGAAATTACAAGTGTTAGTCACAAAGCTGAGCTCTACTCTGGTCTTTTCTTCCTTATGACAGACAGATTTAGATTTCATTTACTTTCATTATTCTAACACCTTATGATTCATTAAGACATTTACATTGATTTACTGTGCTTCTTAGTATTATCGTTCATACTTGTGATTTTATTTGTAACTCTCCATTATTTTGTCTCATAGTTTCTGGTATATTGTACTGCAGTTATAATTTTGATCTAAAAATTTTTAATTTCTTCCATTTAACCAATGATTACTCAAAAATATATTATTGTATCTCCAAAAGTTTTCATCATTTTCTGATTTATTTTGCCACTCATTTCTAGTTTCACTGCACTATGATCTGATAATATATATCATGTTATTTCAATACATCTGTGTTTCTTTGTGCAAGCTCTATTATTTACAATGTGTTTTTTGGGGGAGAAATTTCTGTGTGTTTCCTAAATATGTATTTTTTTTGTTAGGTTCAGTGGTGTGTAGATATATATGAACTGAATTTTTTTCAGTGGTATAGTTTGATTTTGATATTCTACTTTTGACTTTTTTTGTTGCTCATCCTGTATATTTGTGATAATGGGATTATAAAAATTATAAAGTGACCCACTAAAATTGTGATAATATGTTATTGATATTTTATGTCTTCTTATATTTAATTATGAAGATGACTGCAGCAGGATTTGGTGCAAATACATTTATTACTATTTTGTGATCCTATTGAATTGTTATATGAATGAGTATATAGTGACCTTTTTATATCTTGATTATTTTGGGCTTGATGTCTCCACTATCTCTACAAGATATATCTACTTTGGCTTACATTTGCACTTCCATTGCATCTTATTTTCCATCCTTAATTTGCACTGTATGATTTTATGTTTGAGGTAATTCTCTTGTATGCACCATGCAACTGTTTTATTCTTCATTTGTAGTTTTTCAAGCTGTGTTTCTATTTATTGGAAAGTTAAGACCAATTATGCTAAACTTTTATTATTAAAAGTAAGTGACTTATTTCTGTTATTGTATAATTTTTTGTTGATGATTCAACAAGTTTTTATCTTTAGCAAAATTTGTCACCCTACTTTACTTATTCACTCTTTTGGTTTAATATTCTTGGTTTGATTTTATCTTTTAGGAATTCTATGAGTTTTTAATACAGTTTTGGTAGTCAAAAATATCTTAAAGTTCCTGTTGTCATAGAAATTCATTATTTTTTCATCAATTTTGAGAATTTTGGAGGATAAATTAATCTAATTTAAAAGTTCCTTTCTTTTAAGTCTTCAAAAATGTAGCTTCAAATTCTCCTGTGCCTTGTCCAGTGCAGATCTCAAGATTGATGGGGCACAGTGCAGGATGAATAAATGAAATCAAAAGTCAAAATCCAGAAAGTTGAGGTGTGGAGCCTCCTTGTGGTGGGAGAAAATGAACCACTCAATGATTACATTGCATTTATTTATCTACTATATTAATAGTATACAATGCCAAGGAAATTAATGCCAGTTAAACCACTCTGCCTAAAAACTTGTTTCTCTGGCTAGCCATAGTCACATAATGTTTTCAGAGCTGAAACAACTTGTTCACATGGCTGGCCTCAGGCACTCTGTGTTCTTGAGGATGTTTTGCCTTAGCCCCACATGTATGTTTCACTGCTAGTTTTAGCTGTTCCCCATGTCTCTGCCTTTTCTGTTTTCTATTTCTAAGTAATGAATGGTCAGTTGAAGATAGAGAAGCCATGTTTGGAACACTTGGCACAAGACCTTCTCTTTCTCAGTTTCCATTGTGAGTGAACTTACTTGCTTGTTGTAAAGATTCCCTGTCCAAGGATTACAGGTACCTGCATTCATCAATTTAACACTATATAGCCCATTAATACTTAACAGTAGTCAGTTACCAGTGTACTGATAATTATCAGATGTTACTGATGTGAGTTGCTTTTATAGCTAGCATATTACTAGGGCAATATTTCATAAAACTTGTAGCTGCACTTTACTGTTGAACGTTCAAGACCAAGTTATAATGAAATCTGTATTAAACAATTGTTTGCTATCTATCAAGGTCAGCTAAATCTTCTTAGGATTTACTTGGAATCATGTACAGCATCTCTTAGGTATTCTGTCCCTTTCAGCTGACTGGATGAATGATGATCAATGCTTGACCATGTTGTTTTCTGTGAAAGCTCATGTCAAACAGACAAACACACAGACAGTCTACTTACAACATCAGAGTGTATTCTAACACCTACTTAGACATTTTATTTCAAATTTTAGTTGCCATTTAGTGGGCATCCCCAGCCAAGTTCTATAATTGAACCCACATGAAGTCTAACCACATTTTTATCTATAGGCTGTATTGTGGTCTCCAAGGCATTATGGCCACAGGACTAAGCATCAACTGCTTGAAAGGTGGAGCCAGCTCTTTGTCTAGTTCTGGGTTAATGATACAACCAGAGAGCATGCTCTGGCACCCAGATAGGCCATTCAGCATTCTCTGGAAAGATGCAGTATATCCTCAGGCCCATATGAGTACTGGACTTGGCCCCTTACATTGTCCAGTATGAAAATCTTTCCAAAGGACTCTTTTTAGCATACTTTCCTTTACCAGATTGATTAGTCTTTCTGCTGCTGTAGTCCCATTCCTAATAGGATTTAGAAACTTAGTAATATATAATGCAGAGAGAAATCAGTTAGGTTTGAATTGTGTAAGGAAGAGGTCCTCATTCTGTTTTTGTAATTGAATTTTGAGTGGATGGTGAGCATTAACAATTCCTTGATCTGGAGAATTACCAGGAATTCTGATGGTAAGGGAATTGTGAAAAGTTTTATAAAATGTTTGGAAGACATCACCCAAAGAAGCTGAGCCATTGTCAGTCTTTCGTTCCTGTGGGCAGTTAAGTGTACTAAAAGCATCCAAAATCATAATGATATGCTTAGGCACTTCACTAGTGTGGGCAGAAGTAAGGATAAATATGGAGGAGGTATCCAATGAATCATGGACCCAGTATAGACAGCAAAACTCAGACATGTGAGAGACATCCATTTTCCAGATGTGACTAGGGTATAACCCTCAGGGATTAACCCCCATAGGGACTATAGAAAGATGTATTTCACATGAGAAACATTGTTCAACAATTTTTTAAGCTTGTCCCTGTGTAGAAAGGAACTATTTTTCCAAGGAAGAAGTGCTTTGATGAAAGGTGACATGGGAGGCAAAAGCTTGTCGAACAGTATCTGAGGGAATAAGAGTGAGAGTGGCCATAAATCTGTCTATTGCAATGTTTCCTTCAATGAGAGGCACTGAAATTTGGCAATGAGAGCATAACCAATAAAACGGCACATCATATGACCAAATGACAGATTGGAGAATGCAAAATAAATGAAAAAATATTCTTGGTGTGTGCATATAATGACAGTTTCAAAGTGGTGCACCATACCACAAACACAAGCAATATCTGAAAAGAGGTTAAGGTGAGTAGATAAATGATCTTGCAAGGCCTGTAAATATTTGGTCTTTTGTGTAGAAGAAAAATCCTCATCTTGTATTTGTGAAGAACAGGCTTTTACAAAGAATGCAAAGAGGACTCATCTGTGAAAATGAAGATACCTCCTGCTGTAGGAACTAAGCTTCCTTTTGAAAGGAAGACAAAGGGTTTGAGGGAAGTAAATTGAACTAATTTGTCTGTACAATAAAGAGAATCAATAACACCATGAAAGTTAGCCAGTCAGTGTACATTTCCAAGATGATAAAAATTGCTGCAACCACTGTTGTTGAACAAAAAATATGCACCTCATGATCAAACAGCTAAAAAACATGCATTTGCCAAACTGCAATCAGTCATGCCACAGTATCATAAAAGCAATTAAAGTTTTATGTGTAGAATGTAGCATGTGGATTCACTGTAAATTGCCTGAGGCTGGCAAATGACCCAAGTGGACGTATGCTGATTTGGGAAAATAACTGTAAACATTGACAATGACAGGTCAACTCTAGAGATCCAGGTTATCCATGTCCAAGACAAAAAGCCACTGACAAAAGTGTCTATGGAGATGTGGAGGCCAGGTGTGCCTGGAAAATCTCAAAGAAAGGGCCTAAATCATGAGTTGTTAGCTTATGGCCTTGGCAGAAACAATTAATGTTACTAAGCAAAGTCTGAAAATCAGTTAAAGTTACAAGAAAATTAACCTATATGTCTCTGTTTGATAAGGTGATCCAAACATGGGAAAGGTACCATGGTTTGCACCTTTTCAGGGGCCACTACCTGGCCTGCATTATGAAGGGCATCATTTAATTGAGAATACTTGGCACAAAATGGATGAAGATTCATGAGCTATAAGAATATCATCCATTCAATAAGTAGGATAAGCAGGTGGATGATCCTGATGGACTGAAAAAATGGCTGTAGCCATCAGCTCTTGACATAGAATAGGAATATTTCCTGTTCATTGTGGCACAAAACACCATTGTAAATAGTGTATAGGGACCTGATAGTTAATGCAGTGTAAAATAAAGTTACATAGCTTTTTATTTTGAAGATGGAGAGGAATTGTAATAAAACAGTCTTTTAAATCAATCACCTTGTATTCTTGGGGCTGGAACAGTTTATTTAGATGATTCACCTTGGATGCTCCATGTTCTCAAGTTTGACCTTTCTTTAGATCTGCATGAGTGATAAATCTCTAGCTGCGGCCATTCCCCACACTCCTGGCCTTAAAATTCTTAGTGAGTCATCTTCAATTTTGGTAGGTTTGTGTTTATAAGTCATATTTTGCTTGACTCTAATGTCATTTAAAATTATCTCTTTGTTCTAAATTTTGGAGTTCTTCACTGACAGGTTTCATGTAAAAGTTCATTTCTGATCATGAGTATTGACATTTCTGTAAGTGTCAATCACTTATTAGCTTAAATATTTTCCTGAATATTGAATTTTTTTCTTATTTCAGTAAGTCAATTTTCTACATTTTATGCCCCCTTCTCATTTTTCACTAACTTATGAGTGTTAGAGTTGTTTTCTTTGAGCTTTCTGACAACATTTGGATCCAATTTCCATTGTATTTTATTCTGTTAAAAATGTCTCTGAGGATATGATTTCCTCCATTAACTTTATCTTCTAGTCCTCTTGGCTTTTCCTATTATTTATGCTTTAGAATATTTATAGTCCTAGACTTGTTTGATATCTTTTCAAATTCACTAATTCTTAACTAAAATGATCATTCATGTATTGTGTCATCATGGATATTTCATTTAAATTTTTGTATTTCTTGAAGTTCCCTGGTCATATATAAGCACTCTATACTTAAGACTGAGTTTCATTTCTGCAACTAGATCATTAAAAAATTCATCACTAAATGATGAATTCTATATACTATGCACATTGCAATATTCAGAACAAATAAATATTGAATGTAAACTACAACTTGATGATTTTTCTTTTATTTGCATAATTATTTTTTTCACTTTATGGACAAAAGGTAAAATAAAATTTCATAACAAAATGGTGAGAGAATAATGATAGTTCATATATTATTGCATATTATTATCTTTAAAGAAGTTACTCAGAGTAAGATATATGCATGAAGAATTCTCCAATCAATATTAGCACACACATTTCTTTACTACCAACTGACTGAAACAAATAGCATGAC
Source organism: Hydrochoerus hydrochaeris (assembly GCA_004027455.1). Taxonomy (NCBI): domain Eukaryota; kingdom Metazoa; phylum Chordata; class Mammalia; order Rodentia; family Hydrochaeridae; genus Hydrochoerus; species Hydrochoerus hydrochaeris. The sequence goes on along the minus strand of PVLA01000035.1, from coordinate 18,198 downwards.
TAACTTACCTTTTTCTCCCTTTTTCCTTCCTTCTTTTCTCTTTTTCTGCAACTTCATTCCTTTTTTCTTTTAAAAAACTTTTTCCCATTTCACAATATGTATTATTTGTTTTTTAGAACTCATTTACCTTTTCAATTTCTCACATGAGGAAAGCAATAAAATGATATATATGTGAGCCAGATTAATTTAATTTATTATTATGGCCTCAAGTTGCTTCCACTTATCTACAAAAGTCTCAAGCTTATCAATTTTATGGTTGCATAACACTCTGTTTTATAAAAGCCCATCTTTTTATCCATGTGTGTTTTTTTCTTGGTTGATGAGCATTTGGGTTATTTCCATGATTTAACTCTTACAAATTGTGATGCTATAGACATGGGTGCATATATATTACTGTGATATGATGCTTTCAACTTTTCTGGGAAGATACCCAGAAGAGCAATAGCCTGGTTGAATGGGACCTCTAATCCTAATTTGTGAGGAATCTCTATACTAATTTTCATAGCGGTTTCTATAGTCTGCACTCCCACCAACAATAGAACACAATTCATTTTCACCACAGCCCAATAGCATTTGTTATTTTTTGATTTCTTGATGATAGCCATTCTTTCTTTAGTGAGATATAATTTCAGTGTTTTATAAGTTTGAACCTTTTGAATGTAAAATATGTTGAAATTTTTTCATGTATTTTTTGCTGTTTGTGTTTATTCATCTGAGAAGCATGTATTCATCTCAGATTCCCATTTTTGGACTTTGTCTTTCAATTTGAGGATTTTGACTTTTTAATTCTTTGTACATTCTACATAGAAGTCCTTTGTCTGAAAGAAAATTGGTTATTTATTTCTAACATTGTTGGTGGTTTTCTTTGTTGTGTCAAAGTTTTTTTAACAAGATAATTTCCTAGTTGTTGATTCTGTCAAATATTGCCCATGCAACTTGAATTTTCATCATAAATTCTCCACCTACACCTAGGCCTTTAGGAATTCTACCTATTTCTTCTTCCAGTAGATTTAGTGTTTATCTGTTAACATTTAGAGATTTGATCCTGTTTGACTTTAGTTTAGTGTATGGTGATAGACATGGGTCTAGTTCTAATCTTTGACATGAAGAAAGCCACTTCATAAAGCACCCTTTTAAAGGGTTATTTTTTTTCCTGAGAACATATTTAGTACTTTTGAGAAAGATAAAGTGACTTAATGTTTTACTACTTGTGTCTGCATGTTTTATTCCATTCCATTGTTCTGCCTTTTTTCCAGGATGATGCTGATTTCACCATGGTAGCTTTGTATTATAACTTGAATTTAGAGATTGTGATGCTTCTTTTCTTCCCATTTTTGCTCATAATTACTTTTGTTTTTCTAGATCTCTCCTGTTCCCAAATGAATTCTAACAATATTTCTCTACTTCTGTGTTATTTTCATACTATGTTGATGATGAATGCATTAAATTTGTATAACAACTTTGGGAATAAGACTATTTTCACTATGTTGGTTCTTCCTATCCATGATCAAGGGATATCTTTCCATTTTTTATGTCATCTTCAATTTTTTTTCAGACTACTAAAATTTTCTGATGTTCTCAAGCTCCTTTTTTAGAGTACTATCATTTACATTTATAGGTCTTTTACTTCCCGTTAGATTTATTCCTAAATATTTCATATTTTGACTGCTGTTTTAAAGGGCAAAGTTTCCATAAATTTTCTGTCAATGTGTATCTTGTTTGTGCACAGCAATGCTATTAATTTTTGAGTGCTGAATTTCTATTTAGCTAAGAGATTGATTTTTTGTGTTAAATCTAGATGTCTTTTGGTGGAAATTTTCTGGTCTTCTACATAGAGTATCATGTCATCTGAGAATAATGGTATTTTAACTTCTTTTCCTATACTTATTCCTTTCATTTCTATTATATCATTCTTCTGGCTACTATTTCCAGAACTATATTGAATAGGAGTGATGAGGAGGAATCTTTGTTTCTACTTGAGTTTAGAGTGAAAATATTCAATTTTTGTGCACTTAGTGTGATCTTGGCTGTTAGTTTTGCATCAATGGCCTTAATCAGATTAAGATAAAGGCCACCCATTCTAATTTTCTTTAGAGATTTTATCATGAATGAATGCCATGATTCTGATAAAATTTCCTTTTTAGGTGATGTCTTTCTCTAATAGCTTTTAATATTCTTTTTGTGTGCTGGAATATTGATTATTATATGTCTACATGTAGATTTATTTTGGTCATGGACATTTAGGAGTTCTATATTCCTCACTTGTCTGTATATGAGCTTCTTTTACCATGTATGGGAAACATTCTGCTATTACATCTATAAATAGTTTCTTTATGTTATTTGTGTTTACTTCTGCTTCATTTTCATAACTATTTCTTTTATATTGTTTTTCTCTGTGTCCTCTTGCAGCAGTTGAATTGTTATTTCCTAATGCCTTTTTACTTTTAAAAGATGATTCCTTTAGAAATTGTTATCCCTGATATTGTATTCATGATATTCAAGTCTGTCTTCAGATTCAAACAAATGGTTTTGCTAGATTTCAATGGAATTTTTAATTTCCTTGATAACTGCTTGAATCTGTTTCAGGCATTCTATTTCTTTCTTATGTTGATCTTTCATGATTTTCTTCATTTTCTTATCATCTTCCACTTTTTTATCAATCTATACTCTAGATTTTCTAAGCATTTCATTTATTATTGTTGCCCTTTCTTTTACCTGAGATATTATTTCTGATCTGATTTCCTCTAAAGCCTCATGAATTTGTTTGTTTCCTTTGGTTACTATCACTTCAGAATCTTCAGGTTTGTGCCTTCCATTTTCCTCTATCTTGTTTCCTGGAACTTTTCAGAGTCAATTGGTTGTCTAGGATTGCTTCTACATCTTGTCAGTATCTATTTTCAAATTTTTATTTTATTTTCTGTGTTGATCTTTGTTGACTTTTACAGTAGGTAGCTATATCACTTGTGTTAAGTCTTCTCTATGAAAAATCAATTCTTCAGGAATGTCTTCTTTGTGTAGGAGATTCTGGTTTTGTGTTTGTCCAAAGATCCTACATTCCCAGTCAATTAGGAGTGAGATGTCAGGATCTGTTTGACTTAGTCCTCAGTTCTTTGGTGCTGGACTGTGGTTAGGTAATTACTCCAGAGATTCCCATTATCATTGCATAAAGGACAGAAAAACTAAATATAACAAATATGATATCCTATCTAGTGTATTTTAATTAGCAATGACAACAATATTAAGTGCAGTTTAGATCTAACAAAATGTGATAACTATTAATTTTTTTATCTTAAGCCATAGGACAAAAATCTATAATTCCATAACAGGAATGATCATAAATTGGGAGATTATATTTCATGTATTTCTTTTGTTAGCATGGTTTTATGTTGTAGTGGTGAAATTTAAAAAGGAGAGTTGAAAAACAAAGATAAATGAAAGAAAGTAGAAACAAAGCTGGAGGACAAAGGATGATCATGTAAGCTCTGAGAAACTTGAGAAGTAAGCAGAAGAGAAAAAATGAAATAGTAAGCAAAGGATTATCAGAACTTGGTAGCTGGGCTTGGGGAATAGATTTCATTTTTTTGTATCTGAAGTTTTTTCCACCTGTTTAAAAAAGAGAAAAAAAATTAAAAAAGAAAATGCAAAAGAAAAAACAGAAAGAGAAAATTAGTGGTGCCATTCACCTGCTTCTATTCCATGTGTCTTTGTACCAAAGAAAAATGTTGGTTTACCTAACTTACTAGCTGTTGACTCATATTGTTATTGTTGCTTTATGCTTTTTCACATCACTAGCCCATCCTGAACCTTCTGTGCACCTTAGCGAGGACCCTAGTGTATCACTCACATTCCCTCCATTTTCTAGGACTTCCTGTGCAGCTCACCTGGATTGCAGTTATGACAATAGGAGAGACTATTTGAATAACTCTAATGTATAGTACTGTAATGTATATCAAAATGTAAAACTAGAGTACTGTATTGTACATTGCATTTAACAGTATTATATAAACAAGATGTATTGTTCAAAAAATTCAAAGAGCTCAATAAAAAAAGCTGTGCAAAACTGTACAAAAAATGATGGGTCATAAGTACAGTAGTGGTTCTTAAAATTTAACCATATTCTACAGTCAAAACTTCAGTCAACTGAGCATTCTGAAGGATTGTTTCATAATTAGAAAATGAACATCTGTAATCTATTAAATCTTCTATTTTTTCATCACTTTGAGCTTTTTGTGCACTTTGTACATCAGTCAAAATTTTTGTTTCTTCTTTTACTTATTTGTATATTCTACCCAGTTTTATATTAGTGGTGATCACAGAATTAGCTTTGAGAAAGTTAAATTATTTGTCAGTATCTTGTTATCTTGTTTTCAAAAATTGTTATAGTCTGCTCTTTGTGTATATGTGTTTGTGTGCATTCTGAAGCTTGAAAATCCATTACACTGGAAAAAAACTGTCTCTTGTATTGACAACTGTATGTTGAGCATATTCTTCCCCAAGATGTGATGTTTGGTTTGATAATGCTTTATTATTTATGCACCTCTTCGTCACACTTGGAATAATGTGGTCTGGCCCACTGACTGTGTTGGAAGGAGAAAATTTGTACCAGTTATATTAGCATCCACAAAGCTAACAGTATATCAATTATGCACCATAATTTTTTTCAAAATTTTAACTTTTTTAGTGACTCATAAATATTGATACATTACTAACAACATAGAAGCAGATATTTGAGGAATTAATCAAAGGGAAAGGAAGAGGGTGGTGGAAGTGTATGTCAGAAAAAAATGAACAAAATGTGGTAACAAAGCTTGAAAGAAATGAAAAACATGGATCTTTGTTGATATTAGTCATATAATTTGAGTGAACAGATTGATAATAGGAGGTTTCATAGTGTATTTTTGGAAAGTAGAAAAGGCTAGAAGAGAAGACGTAGGGAAGACTGTGGAAACCAGTGAAACTTTTGGGCTCAGGTAATATGCTTCATACATGCTAAGGTTTACTCTGATGTGTTCATGAGAGGTAATATTTAGGTGAAAGCACTTGTTAATTCTTATTCTACATTTCACATACACAGACACCTGGTAAAAATAGGCATAGAAGGAGGAATCCTCAAAGTGTTAAAATGCATTCATGGGAAATCCACTGCATTATGTGAGGAAAACCAAAGTGCATTTCTTTTAAATTAAGAGCAGCACAAAGTTTTCCACTCTCACCAGACTTGTTCAGTCTAGTAATCAAAACTTTTCCCACAGCATTTGTACAAGAGAAAGAACTAAAAGTCACATATACTAGAAAGAAAAAATCAAACTATGCATGTTTTTACACTACATAATTATTTATATTGAAGACTTATGGTTTATAGTAAAAGCATCACCAAAATCATATTGATATAGGGGAATGAAACTCCTGATCTACTATGTCCTGTATGAGCTTGTGTTCTCTAAATTCAAATAATGAATTTTAGGAAAATGGAGATTAAGAACAAAATATATTTATTGAGAAAAAGAAAGCTTCTGCCTGAGAAAGATGGAGGGATCCCGAGCTGGTTGTCAGGAACTGTCTTTTCTAGGGACTTTATTATAGAGTAAAATCATGGGGTGAGGCAGGTTCAAGGTGAGGAAATGGAGAACTAGCAAGGCAGATGGGCATAAGGTGGGACAGAACTATGGTTAGACAATAAGATTCATAGTTCAGGTAAAATTGATTAAATTGGGGACAAATTGGGAAGCAAGTCACATAAAGTGGGCATTCTTAAAGAGCAGTGACACTTCCCTAGGGGATTGGGATGGTGACTCCTGACTTCCTCAGGTTGATAGGGAACTATTTAGAATATCAGTACTTAGGATATAGATGCATTTGTTTGATCTTTTGTCTTAAGGCCTGGCCCACAGCAAGAAGTGTCTCTCTCCCCCACAGTTGTAAGATATCTGGGCTCCTTCACTGGCTGCTTGGAGGACCTAGCCCTGTCTCATTGCCTATAGTATCCTAGCTCTTTCAGGATATAAATGAGGATTTGAGAAGAGAATCAGATCATGGATATACTGTAACTGGCTTTTTGTTAAGAGGTGAGGCCGCATGAGGGAAATCAATTGACTAGGAGCATAACCTGGATGGGTATATGATTCTATCATTCTTTGCTTCCCCACCACCATGGTATGAGCATATGTCCTCTACTATGACTCTTTGTTATTTCATTTCTACCCAGCCAGCAATAGTCTGTAAAAATGAGGCCAAAAATTACTCTCCTCCTTTAGTTTCATAGATGTTACATATTGTATTCCAATAACAAAAAAGAGACAAAGACAGATTTTGGTAGCAGAGTAGTGCATTTCTTGCTGGGACTACTGAGTCATATAGTTGAGAATCATTTGAACTGATTTATAGGAGGAATTTGGGAAGATTTAAGAAATGTCAAATAGAGAAGTTCTGGAATGCTGCAAGCTGGTCTTAATAAGGGATTCTGTTTGCAGCTCACAAGACAGCAATGCTTATATAAAGATAGATAGTAAAGACCAGGACCAGCATATGTTAATAGGGAAATAGTACTTCACTGCCAATTGCTCTCCAGGCCATGCATGTTATACTCTAACAGGAAATATTGGTATATTTTATTAATCTCTTAAAAGCTTGTTGGAAACTAAGATTAGGGCAGGGGGAATTTGGTCTGGCAGGGGAAATTTTAGTATATGTCCTACCGAAGGGCACTCTGGTAGAAGAAATTTTAATGCAGCCAAATGTTCAAGTTTCAGCTTGATCCTTTTAGCAAGACATACTGTGAAACATAGGAGAAAAAGCAAAATCAAGTAATTTAAAAGATTGTGGACAGCCAGTAAGAAAGTGCTTGCTAAATTAATGCAAGTATTGGCCAAAGGTAACTTGATTACTGGAAAGAATAGTGTCTTAAAAGCATGATAATTTGCATGATAACAATAGGATAAATATCTTCAGGAATTCCTGGAAACAGCACAGCCCTACCATTTGTAGTCTTAAGGTTGCAAAGGTGAAATACTTTGCTTTGAGGAAAGCTGAACAAGACACTGTATTCAAGAAGGTCTTTCTAGATAAATGATTTCCTATGAAGCATTTAAAACTGCTTAGCCATCCAGGAACTCAGGTCTCTGTAATGATTACCTGAAGAAGACAAGTTACTACACAATCTAGTGGAAGACCTTCTAAGCCTCCATTTGGTGATGGTTTTAAAAGCATGCTGAGGGTGAGAGATATAGCTCAGTGGCATAGCACCTTCATGCCAAGTGTGAGGTCATGAGTTCTACTCCCAGTACCAAAATAACTAACTAACTTTATAAATATATAAAAAACATGCTGAATGCAAGACTTGTAAAGTTATGCAGATTTCCACACAGGCTTTGGAAAAAACCTTAGAGGCCAGACTGTCTGCACCTGGGAAGGCAGTATGTGAATCTGTGACAGTGAATCCAAAAAGTACAGTGGAGTTCCCAGGCATTTGGAGAAGCTAATAATGTGGAACTGCTTAAGAAAACCACAGGTACTTAATGGAGACACCCTAAGAATGAAGAAATGAGATTTGAAAATGGCAGTACCATATAAGTAAGGCCACTAAAGAATTTTGGACCTTACATCCTTACCCTGATGTTAGAGTTACCTGGTGCAATAAAGAAGCAAAAAGTACAAAATAAAATGAACAGATTTATTGAGTTGAGGATGTGGAAAGGAGCACACTGATTGAGTGATTTGTACTCAATCTAGAGTATCACAGAATATTAAAGAGAGAAGGCAAGTAGATAAGAAAAGAGCTTAATAATCAGGGAGGGCACAGAGGGAATCACCTCAGAGAAGGCTATGGCAGCTCTCTCTGCAGAAAAAGGGCAGGTTCTGCCTGATATAGCCTCTGATGGGGGTAGAGCTCTAGTGGCTGGTGTGAGCTGATTTATTTTGTGAGAGTGCAAGGGATTGGGTAAACTTTTACATTGCTGAGCTTTGTCAGTCTTTTGGGAGGGAGAAGCCATAGGGGCTTATGGGAAGAAGGAGGTGTGCATTATCATGGCACAGCTTTGAACCACTGCCATGATGGTTGTGCTGTCTCTCAGGTGGGCGGGCAGACCTAACATTTCCATCTCTTTGGTGTTAAATGGTGCTGTGGAGTCTCTCTGACTGATTCCTGCTGATAGAGGCCATCATTGGGGCCTAGAGTAGAAGAAAATGGGTTTGAGGGATCTGTTTCATCTGAGCTTGTGAGGTAGTGATGTCACTCAGTAGTAGGATTTCTTTGGTAGTGAATGCCTATATTCTGGCTTAGATAAATTGCAAGAGTTGCCTAAAAGCACAGGGAGCAACAAGCAAAATAATTAGTATGGTAATTATGGGACCCATAATGGGCATTAGAATGGGAGCTTAGGACCATAGGGAATCCCACCATGAAAATATTGTCTCCCTTGTATATCAGTTGCTAACATTTTTTGAGTTTTTGTACCTGCTCTTTTACTATACCTGATCAGTTGACAAAGTAGCAGAATTCTTCTCCCAACATGGCATAATATCCCCCTTTTTCTGCTGTAAGAATACTGAGTGTCCTTCCTTGTTGAAGAACTACTGTGGCCATTGAGTTTATTTGATCTTGGAGTGAATCAACATTTTGGGAGCCTGATTTTATCACTGTTTTTAAGTCATATGATATCTGATAGTAGTATGTGAGGCTGGTTTTTTAATATCCTTGCTCCCAGACCGATGGCAGAAAATAGTAACGATAGATTCTATGGCCACTCTACATGTGATAGTGTGATGAGGTAGACCTTGTAGATGTTGGTGTAGAACTTGTGAATGAGAGTGTAAAGTGACCTGTGGTATTATTATAACCACTATGTATGATCCCTGGTACAGGGAGGGAAGACATGTGTTGGCCCTATGTCCACAGACAAAAATTAGTCTGTTGAGGGGCAGGTAGGTTGGACTTTTTGTGTAGGGTTAGGTGAAGGAATACACTGAGGCAGAGGAGGAGGCCTATCATGTTGACTAAGGCAATTGAGGAATGTAAACAGTAAGAATATTAATATGAAGAGTATAATAACTGTAAGCCTTTGGAGAATGGTGTATTTTTTGGAGTAGAGAGTTAGAGTACCTGTGAGAAAGAGGAGAAGTATAGAGCCATATATAAGACAAAACCAGATAGGGCAGCAAAGCATTAGTGTTTGTGTTGTGTTAATCAGAGGTGGGTGAGAGCTATTGGACCTGAGGTCCATAAAATCCCTTCAGTGTGTTTAGGGTTGAGATTACCAGGAAGCAGATGATATCTCTTCATCTGGGTGATGTGGAACCAGCATGGGAATCACTACATTTACTGCAATTGGAGTCCCAAGGAATACCAGGTGAGGTCCATTTTACTTAGGTTAAAGAGTTGAAGTTGAACCTGTGGGCTTAGGAATTTTAATATAAGTTAAGTCTCTGGGAGATAAAGGAGGATCTGGTGTGTATCCCTCAGAGGGTTGATGGAGGAAAAGATCTACATATTGTTGAAGATGGTGTCAGAGGAACTAGAGAACCAGAATGTAGTCAGCTAAGGGAGGAAGATTAGAAGGTGAAGGCAAGTTTTGTAAGACAAATAGTCTATTGTACATAAGCTGAAAGGGGCTTAACTGTGAAGGTGACCTGGGGAGAGTTTGGAGTTTTGTAGGGGCTAGAAGTAGGAGTAGAGAGAGAAGAATCATGTATATGTGGGTATGAAGTATGAGTTAATTGGATAATATCTATGCAGTCATGTAGAAGACTTATCTCTGTATCTGTTATAGGAGAGGACAATAGGGTGGCTGGATTGAGGTTGTTGTTGGCTGAGATTGTGACAATTGGGTCTTGTATTAGAGTTAGATATATTTGTGGTAGCTGTGATGGAGTCATTAGAGCTGGGAGTGTCTTGTGAGAAATTAGATTGACTAGATGGTGTGGTGAGTAGAATATGATTGTCTGTCTTAAAGTGAACGTTTTGGCTTCTTGTATCAGGATGGCTGCCACTGTTAGTGCCCAAAGGCAGGGAGGCCATCATCTAACTGTAGCTGTTTTGGGAGGTAGGCTATGGCCTGGAATGATGGTCTTTTACTGTGTCCAATACTCCCATTGCATTATCTTTATCTGTTGTAGTGTATAGCATAAAGGGTATAGTAGGATTAGGAAGTGTAATTGCAGGGACTCAAAGTAGGGCCTCCTTAAGCTTTGTGAAGGGAGTTTCAATTAGCATAGTGGGATCTAGGGGTTCTGAAAGAGGCCCTTTAGAGGTTTGGTGTAGTGGCTGAGCTAAGGAAGCAAATTTGGGGATACAGAGGTGAAAAAGTTTGCTGGGCCTAAGAAGGATAATATTCATTGTATTGTGATTTGTGTTTGTAGGTCACAGTGGAGTCTTATTGTCAGAGGTTATGCACCATGTGATGAGTGTAAGCATGAAGTCTAAGAATTTGACATTTAGTGAGGTGATTTGAGCTTTGGAGCAAGAGACCTTGTATCTTCTACTACAGAAAATTTGAGTAAGGCATCTGTGTGTTGTGTTGTTGTGGCACAGGAGGGGAAGCAGAGTAGAAGTCATCTATGTATTGAATGAGTGTATTAGGTTGTAGATTTATATTTACAAGATCACTGGCTAATGCTTGGCTAAAGAAGTGAGGGCTGTCTCTGAATTTCTGGTGTAGCACAGTCTATGTTAGTTGAGTGGATTGAAAAGTATCTGAATCCTTCCATGTAAATGCAAAAAGGTCTTGGCATTGTGGATGTAAAGGAATAGTGAAAAATGTATTTTTAAGTCTAATACAGGAAAGCAAGAGGTATGTGGAGGAATATGAGACAGCGTAGTTTAAGGGTTTGGCACCATCAAGTGAATTGGGTTATTATACTGATGATAGCTTTGGGATATTGGATTAGGTGATAGGAGCTGTTGAATTTGAGGACAGGATGAATAGGGTTGTCAACAGGCAACTGAGTGACTTTTAGAAACCCATTAGTTAACAAGTGGCAGATAATAGGTTTGAGTCCCTGTTGATATTTAGTGACTATTGGGTATTGGGGAACAGAAGGGAAGACTGAGGGGTATTTGAGGTGAATTAGCAGCAGAGTAATGTAGGTAGCATGAGAGGGATTGGAGGTTTCTCAGAATGTAGTGTCAATGAGGCAGGAGGGAAGGGGAGGGACTGAGTCAATGGCATATGATGGTGGGATTGAAGTATGAGAGTATAAGAGAAATTAAGTTTTGGAGTAGAATTTTTATCAAAACAGAGGTACAGGACAGGTTGGGATAATAAGATAGTTGTGTGTAAGAAAAGGGTTTGGAGTCTGCAGGGAATAGGTTTTGTCTGCAGAGGTCATATACATTGGCTGTCAATTCCCACAATGGAGACTGCAGACTTGGGACATTGGTCTTAAAACTCAGGAAGAACATAGTGAGTGGCTTACATGTCAACAAGGAAAGAGAAGTTTTTACCTGAGATGTCCAGCAAGACTCAGGGCTCTGAGAAATACCTGGGTGAGACTGTGGCCCTGAGCCCCATCAATCCTCTTCAGCAGCAGTGCTGAGCAGATCTGCAGGTGATGAGTCCCAAGCAGCAGTGTCTTATCCTGTGAGGGTGGGGAAGGTGATGACTTACCCACTCTCTGGCAGACAGGGCAATTGTACTTCCAGTGGCCCTCTTGGTTGTAGATGGGACCAGTTCACAGTCGTGGCCACAGGTCAGGGCAGGCTCTTGTCAAGTTTCATTTTTTCTGCCACACTTGAAGCGTGATGGTGGTGGTGGGGCTCGGGTTTTTAGATTTTTTTTCTCCAGTCTGTGTTTTATCTTGAGCCCAGAGACCTGCTCACTGCAGCTGTAGTTGCTGTGGCCATAAATTGGCCTTAGAATTTCAGCCTGAGATGCAACCTTTTTTACAGCCGTCCTGGAATGTAACCTTTTAAGGTCATTGTCTATCATTGAAGACATGGAAAGCCATATGAAAGAGGTCTCCTTAAGGGGATTGAGGACCAAGGTCTGACATTTTGAATTAAGTCTGAATGTTTGGTACTGCTTGGGAAGTGAAATGAGAGTTTAGGAGGACTGCAGGATCAAGTATGATGGGCAAGGGGAGAGAGAAGAGGGGGCAGAGTTGGGTAAACAGAGGAGGAGCTCACAGTGGTGTAGTCTTGAGAGAGTAACTGTTAGATAAGGAGGAGGAGGAAGAAGAAGTAGGGGAGAGAGAGGAGAGGGCCTCCGTGTGAGTTATGGCTATAGTGGGGTGGAAGTATTTCATCTATCAGGTCTGAGAAACAAGAAAGAAGAGAGTCATGGTGGTGAGCTGATAAAGGAGGAGGACCTTTGAAGTGAGTCAAAAGAATTTGGGAGGCATTGCAGGTTTGGAATAGGTCAGGACATGCCAGCAGCTGGACATAAGGTATTTAGCCCTGCTTGCCATTTCAGTAGTAAAAGTTACATAAATCTCTTAATGTTAGCCTGCTTGGCCTGAGAGTTTGTTTTAGCACCAGTGTATCTAAGCGCAGCCCAGAGGAGTGATTTTGCCAGGTATGATTGATTATTACATTACCCATGTGTTCCAATTAGAAAGGTGAGCTGGGGGTTGGGAGAATTGTGAATCAGTGGAGAATCATCACCCTCCAGTGAAGCACAACCAGTAGTAGTGTAGTCCCAAAATGACTTCTCTAGTCATCACCAGAGGAGGCATGTGGGAGGTCCAAAAAGGACATAGTAGTAGCGTATTCCCAAATGACCTGTCTGGTTATCACCAGAGAGGCATGTGGGGTCCCAAAGGATGTAGAGGTCCCCAGAGGGATGTAGAGTAGTAGGGGGATGTCCTGATGTGGCCATGATTTTGGACAGGAACCCCAAGTAGAGTAGAGGGGAGGCTCACCTTGGACCTGATGAGATGAAGGCCAGTGTTGGATGTTGGTTAGAAATGGCAAGGCTGAGGAGTCCCTA